>JAMPIV010011056.1:200000-288923 GCA_024509875.1 Oreohelix idahoensis
GGCACGGGCTCACAGCTGCCAGTGCGACACACTTGTCATAAGAACACAAACTCATGCTCCTCATTACGGTTCGTGGCAACTTCGTCATTTAAAATGAAGTACTACAGAAGCCACTACTAAAAGAACAAGTAATTGCTTGTGTCAGCTTTCTGTATGGGAACCAGTTGCAATGGCGGCTCCATGCTCCATACAGAGCGACAAGGAAAATGATGATGATACAAGTGATAGAAATATATCCATAATAAATGACGTGTCTATCCCCGTTTTGATCATTTATATCTATTTATTTATATCTACTTATTTATAATATTCTGTATTATTATCATAATTTTCAGTTATGATGATGATAACGAATAGTACAAGTGATAGAAATATAACCATAATAAATGACGTGTCTATCCCCGTTTTGATCAGTTATATCTGAAGGTTACTGCAGAAAGAATTCATCGCTGTTAGGTCTCTATGACAATACTTTAGGCAAGTGTAAACTTTGAATACAGTGTTATATGATGTATTTCTCTGTAGTAACTTTTGCTCATACACATAATACACGTAGATAAAATATAACAATAATTAATTCCTTGCCAATTCATCTTTCTCTAATTACTGTAATATTTGAAGTAGCACCATCACTTTTCTCTCCCTATAAAGCACGGAGCCACCGCTGCAGCACGTCCTCTAGCAGGAAGCCTGCATCAAGCAGTCACGTGCTAAACCTGCGCAGCTTCCTGTGGCAAATTGTTTTATAGCATGAGGTTCCCAGCCCCTTACAGAACCTCATATTAGTCGCCGTGCACGGCATACCTGAGAGAGTTGTAGGTCAAGTCTTTCTTTGCCTCATAAGATACCGCCGGAATCTACACGGAACTATTTGAAACAATCTGCACACACATGCACACACACGCGTACACTCACACAAATTAACTTTAGATAGGCTACATGTATAAATGAGCACTACGTTTTTTAGTGTTACTTGCTGTTGTCTACTTTCTTTCATGGCTACTGGTCTGTCGGGCTTACTGTCTGTGGCCGACGTATCTTTGAATAATAAGTTTTGCTAATGATTAGCGGGCCGGTATTGTGTTGGCATATAATACTATAACGGGTCAAGACTGTGTGACCAAACCGAAGAGACGGTAGACGCTGGACTCGTAGGGTACAGTTTGCAACGAGACATCATTTAATGAGAACAGACGTGAATACGTTGACGAAGCGATACAGGCAATCATCATTTGAAATAAATGTTCAGAGTCAAATTATAATTCATGGCAGGAAAATGTACGTCAATACAAATTATCAATATTGACGTTGACCGATCGCACTAACCGTCACCATCTCAAGGGCAACGGAAGCTCTGCGGCAATGTCCGTATGATCTCAGTTTTTTGTTACGAGGCAATCCTCTTGTATAAAATTTCGGTATTCTTCCCAAAACATTTAAGATCCAATATAGTTCCCACCAGGAAATCGGGCGCACTGACAACACGCTATAGCTAGACGTGTTGAAGATCTGCCAAAGACTTGCAAAGGAGAAATAAGTATATAATGCGATACCTTAAGGAGCCAATTCTGGCCGATTATTCATGCTCCAACTAGGGAGATAAAATAATACATTTTTGTGTGTCTTCCCACGACTTGGGACCAAGACACATAACATTATTCATCTGTAACATCTGTCCACGACAATGGATTTTCGGATGTGCCTCAAGTATGTTTGCTGGATAGCAACAAATCGCCGCGATAAACCGCGCCATACCCGTTTAAGAATGGTACACGGTGAAACATACAATTAACTTAGATGCGCTCATATGTGCGTCTACAAAATACTATACTCACATGTGAGGATCTCAAACATTTAACTCCCCCGCTAAAATAACTTAACACTTGCGTTCTTTTTTTATCTATAACTAAACACCAGGTGATCGCTCAATTGACACAGTGGTTAGAGCGCTGGTTTCTAGCAGCTACGGAACTGGGTTCGATTCACAGTATCAATACTCTCCATTCTATCCAGCTGTTAATGATTATCTGTCTTTTCTCTTGAGTTATTGAAGGAATAGGCAGCAGGGAATTGAGCTGTCCACCCCACCTTACGAAGGTGGACCTACTAAAGTGAAGTCTCTAACACTTCATTCCCCTAGGGCGGCATCTGTGATTACCTTTACCTTAAGGGGGCATACCCACCCAGAAATGGGTTATCTTTTTAAAAAATTAACAGAAAAATAACTAACGAACTTGTTGACATAAAATTTGGCCACATGTTACAAGAGATATTATATTTTATGATGAACAAAGTTTACTTTATAAATTTTAATGTTTTATGTGAAAATAATTAATTAACATGAAGTGATGAAAAAAAATGAAAGGAAAACCCCCAGTGCACCTGGGAATGAATTTCACTCACATAAAAGGTGCAAAGAATGCCAAACCAGAAGATGATGTGCATAACATGCCTACCTATGGCGTGAACCACCCAAAAATGTCTACCCCAATGAGCTTTGTAGATATGGCTCTTGCAATATGACCCTTTTAAATAGCACAAATTTAGAACTTTGTATAGCAATATCTCTGTTTCTATACCATGTTAAAAAAAAGTGGAGGTTCATGCCATAAAGGATAACATTGGCTATAAGTGTGCAAAATTTGAAGGCTATAGCTTTAAAATTGTAGAACATATCACCGGAACTGTGAATCGCAAGCCCTGTTTTCGTTAAAGTTTAGTTTTTAAAATTTTAAAACACTTATCTGATTCTCTTTGAACATTGATAACTCATAAACTATTACAGATAAACACATAATTCAACAAGAATATCAAAGTAAAAAGGCTTATAAATTTTTAAAACACAATTATTATATGAAAATCAAAAATAACCTTTTTTGTCTTTTTCTGGGTGAATATGCCCCCTTAAACACCAGATGAAAACTGCAGTTGAACAATAAATTGTCCCGAAGATTTTTATTACTAGATATCGAATTGGTGAGTACCATCGTGGCTTAAAATTCCTGATCTGTGATACAAATTTGACCCGTTGACCAAAAGATCGCTCGTTAGAAAGCTAGATCATCATCTGGGACACGCCTGTGTCTGAAAGGGTTACAAGAAACCATCCGCTGTGCTGCTGACGACATGGTTACTTTCTACGGGTTTAGCCAACTGTTTTCGTAAACAGCTGGCTTAAATCCAGTAACATCATAAAAAAACCTGGATTAGAAGCATGTGCTGTGAAGTCCGACTTGGGAAGAAGAGAAAGAGACAGGAAGTTAAAGAGAAAAAAAAGAAAAAAAGAAAAGGGCATGGAAACAATACTAATACTACAGCAACCAAAAAAAAAATAAAACAAAGAAATATAGAGAATATGTGATACTAAGAACAGAAGCAAAGAACAAGGTGCTAACAGCAAAAGCGAAATCCTGAGAAAAGTTTGGAGAAAAGCTAGAAAAAGATTCTCAAGAAAACCATAAACTGTTCTCATTATCATCATTCATCTCTGTTCCCTGTGGAACATTGGGTTAAACCAGTTGCTCTCCATCGATTTCTTTTCTGGGCATTCTTTTTCAGCGGTGCCCAAGTCATTCCAGTTTCCTTCGCCTCATCTTCCACAGTTCTTCTCCAAGTCCTCCTTGGCCTCCCACTCTTCTTTTCTCTTGTGAGTTCCAGTCAAGGGCACCTCTCGCTATGCTTGATTGTTCTTTTCTGAGCGTATTTCCTATCCATCCTCACCTTCTTACCTTAATTTCCATTTGTATTGGCTGTTGCCCGCATCTTGTCCGTAGCTCTACATTTGTTATACTGAGGATCCGTCGGAGACATCTATTTGCAAATATCTGTAGTTTGGAGGTGATACTCTTTTAGACATGCCATGTCTCTGAGCCATACAGCAAAACAGACTTTACATTTGAGTTAAAGATTCTGATTTTGTTCTTTCTCGATATAGCTGGGAAGTTTCATATTGGTCGAAGGGCATAACATTCGCATCTGGCTTTATTTATCTTAGCACAGACGTTACAATCGGTTCGCCCTCCTTTGTCAATGTTACTCGTCAGATAAGTCCAGCTTTTTACTTCTTAATTAATAAACCTGACCATTGATCTTCATAGAGTCCCTCTGCCTATTATTTATCATTTCCTTTGTTTTATTTATATTTAGGCGTAGCCCACCTTTGCTGCTTCTGTCACTAATATATTTGTTTTCTCCTGCATTTCATGCTGTCTGTATGATAGAAGACACAAATCATCTGCAAAGACTAGATGCTCCAGCTGTTTGTTGAATGCTCACTGTATTTCTGTTTTCTTTCCTGTTGTTTCTTTCATAACCCAGTCTATGACCATGAGCAAAAATCTGTTCGTGATAGCAGACACCCCTATCTGACCCCGCTGTTTAATGTGAAGGGCTCCAATAGTTTTCCTTTGTGTACTACGAGTTTTTCAAGAGGCCTCTTGGTAGAAATCTTGGGTAATTTTAATGAATTTCTCTGGGATTCCATAATGTCTCAGGATTTTCCATCTCACAGGTCTATACTATGGAAAGCTTTTCGAAGTCCCCAAAATGTATATACTGTATAAGGAGGTCTGCCATTCGTTTGATTGTTCTATGGTGATTCTGGGTGTTGCTATCTGGTCTGTACATGATCTTCCTGCACGAAATCTTGCCTGTTCGTCTCTGAGTTTGTCATCCACCGCGTTCTGAATACGTCCATCAAAAACTCTGGTCAAAATATTTTCCAGCCACTGCAAGCAGTGTAATATCCCTCCAGGTACCATATTCAGTCAAGTTTCCTTTCTTTGGCAGCTTGATAATGTGGCCTTCCTTCCAGCTCTTTGGGATGGCCTCTTTTTCCAGATTTTCTTGAAGAGCTTGTGTAGCAACTCTGTAGTGTATGGTATATCTGCCTTTAAGGCTTCTGGTGGTTTTCCATCTGGTCCTGCAGCCTTCCAATGTTGTAGCTGTTTAATTGCCCGAGAGATCTCTTGTTTAGTGGATGGGTTCCTTAAAATATTCAGCTCATCTGACCCTCTGTTTCTCTTAATTGCGAATGTTTTGTCTTTCTCTGCTTTTCACTGTTGAATTGTGGTTTAGCTGTTTTTAGATAAAGTTCTAGTGATGTTATATAATGTTTTCCAGTCTCCTTTTATGTCGAAATCTCGGCTTCCTCTGTAAGTTTTTCAATACATTTCCGTTTATCTTGCCTGGCACTCTTTTTCACTTTCCTGTTTAGCTCTCAATATTTTGTGAGCAGTTGTGTTTTCTGTTCTGCATCATTACAGTTGTTTACTGGTTTTTGATGTCTCTTGTTATGAGATTCCATGAGTTTTCTGAGAGCAACTCCTTCTGTTGTTTATTTCTTTTGCCAAGAATGTCTTCATATGTATTCCTGTATACTTCCTGAATCGTGCACTAATGATTATCTATACTTTCATCTTCAAGGTTCTCCAGTGCTTCACATCTATTTCTCAACTTTAGGTTGAACTGAACTCTTGTGTTTTTGTTAATAAGGTTCTGGGTTTTATATTTCAGGTTTGCTCTTCCTGCTCCTTCTTTGTGCGTCCTCAATTTTAAATGATAACATTTAGCACAGAAGAGGAAACCAATGATGGTGAAGATGACATAAAGAAGGAAGAACTGAAGGCAGCACTGGAGAAAATCAAGATGGGCAAAGCAGCAGGACATAATGGCATAACGCCAGAAATTGTTTAGTACATGGGAGCAGCAGGCGACCTATTACTCCTGGGGTTTCTACACGCAGATTGGTGCAACAAGGCCATACCAAAGGATTGGGAGATTGCCATCATAACACCGATTGTCAAAAAGGGTAACAAACGACAATGTGGAAATTTAGAAGTATATCCCATCTCAGTGTTTCTGGTAAATTCATTAGAATCCTGGCGCAGAGATACAGACGCCTGGTGGAACCACAAATGGATGAGGTCCAGTGTGGCTACCGAGCAAACCAAAGTAATCAAGACCTGATCTTCACACTGAGACAGCCGATTCAAAAAGCCCTTACGTATTTGTTTCTTAGAACAGGAAAAGGCGTTTGTCAAGTTCCCCTGGAGCAAGCTTTGGGACTTTTTGGCAAAGAAGAGTATCCCATCACCTCTGAATCATGCTATACAGAGCTTCTACAAGTCTTGTATAAATTATTTGAGGACGGCAAACCATCAGTCAGAAGAGTTCAGGACCACCACTGGTGTAAGACAAGGTGATATCCTGTCACATTATCGTTTCATAATCCCTCATTGACGATTTCATCAAAGCATGTGGACAAGAAAGTATTCAGTGGGGTACTGGAAGATGAGACAGGTCTGTATTTCAGAGCTGGCTTTTGCTGATGAGGTTGCCCTGATTGCTTAATCAGAGGCACTCCTTTAATCCAACCTGCAAGTCTGGAAAGAAGAGCTGGAGAAGAGAGGGATGGTCATCAGCAGCTCCAAAACAAAAACCATGGTAATATCACGATTAAGCTGCTAGAACAGGTCCTGGAGCAAGTCAGCCACTTTAAATACCTCGGAACCGTTACAGGCTGGAAGGGAGGCATCAAAGAAGAGTCGGTTACCATAAATCGATGATTCTTCACCAAAAAGTGAAGTTGGCATGAAGATGGAGATGGCTGTATAACGCTCCACCTGTGACTACAACCCACAAAAGCCATATTCAAACCTCAGAAATGGGGTATCTGAGGAATGTAGTTGAAGTAAAAAGAAGAGACATGGTCTGAAACCAGAAGATACACCAAGGCCTAAAATCCCAACCCCTGCAGAACCAAGAAGAAGAGCACAAACTAAGATGGTTTGGCCATGCCTGCAGAATGGGAGAAGAACGGCTACCATGACAAGCATTGAATACTAAGAGCCAGGGATCTAGACCTCTAGGACGACACAGAGTCTGCTGGGAGGACAGTATTAGATAATCTTTGATGGACCAAGGACTACAACGGAACCAGGCCAGGAGGAAGACAGCCAGTAGGATAGTATGGCGCTTTCTCTTCCAAAGCCTACACTTCATGGTAGACAAAGAGCGTCTGCGTAAGTAAGTTTTCGTAAACGGTAAACGAAACTTGACTTTAGTTGATTTTGTCGACGTTGGGGTTATTAGTTTGGAATTATTTTATTTGGTTTCAACATTTATATCTGCACATCCACTCTCTCGATGGCACTCCCTTCCTGGCTGGCACCCGGTGTGGACCCCCCTTCCCCTTAGTACGCTTCTGGACAAAACCTAGTGACACTATAAGTGGTGTTATTACTGTACTATGTTGCTTTGAATAGAAAAATTAGTTTGATATTTTCTGCTATGCTCCATATTTTTAATATATTTTGTCAACCTCGTTCTGTGTCCTTTGTTATTGTCTACCAGCTTTTACCTTTCCTCTTCTGTTTCCTATGCGTGGGACATCGCCGAGAAAGAGTTATCCCCAAAGGTTCCGTGTTTGCAGTTCAGTCTTCATGTGTATAACTGGTGTTCATAATCGGTTCCATGTTTTCGTGCTCTTTACTCTGTTTTTTTTTAATGCTGAACTAATGTGAAATCAAAGATACACCATACATATAATCATAAATAACCGATGATAACTAAAAACTGGAAAACACATACACAAATATACTTACAGCCCTAGTGGTTTCCTACGTTTACTTCTCCGTGGTTTGAGGTGTCAAGCATACATGGGATGAAAATATAACGAAAGGTTAGATCCAACGAATAACACATTGAGTATATGGCTTCCTTGTGCAAATCATAAACTTCGCATGCCAGGAAGTACACAAGTGAATAATATTCATTTATAAATGATCTGTTTTTCCAATTTACTTCCTGGTTCTACTATTTTTGCACTATGTTTGAGGCCGCTGACATAGCACAATAGTAAACATTAGAAACCTACCCACGACACAAATATTTATAGAATGTGTGATTCTTATATACACACATTGGGATTCTACGGAATTTGGGCACTGTGACGAGATCCTCTCGTATGTCTTCTATGAAAAAAGATCTGAGCACTAATGGAGTTGTCCGTGTGCAATGAAAATAGTCTTTAAAACGAAACCAAACTATTATTGCACTCTATACGATTTAATTAGATACTACCTAGTATTAACGATACTCTAGACCAGCGGTTTTCAACCTTTTTGAGTCCATGGCTCCCCTGACCAACTACGTTCTTTTTGCGGCTCTCCTGTGGGATAACTGGTAAAAACTCTAGAGATGTTTCGACATTTAGCCTACCTTTTTTTTAACAGGAGAGCTTTGGAAAGGCTTTTAAACTATGTAATCTTTTAACGTAATTTAAAAAGAAAAATGAAGTTGGACAATCTGTGAAAAAATTACACGTACAAGAAAAAATATACACAAAGTGCACTTTTAAAACCCTTACTATAAAAAATAAAACAGCACAGATAAAGTAGTTTCTTTCTAACATTTTTTATTTATTTGTGTCTGAAAATCATTCACTGATATACTGCACTCATGATTCAATCTCCATAACAAAAAACTTGTACAGTAAAACTAAAGAAAACAATGTGATGAATAAAGTACCAGTCACCTCTGTGTGAAAATTGAGCTTGCTTGTTGTTATACAGTTTGTCAAATCTTGGCACTAGTTGAGATACAGCTACCCTCATTTCCTTCTCCACATCAAGTCTTGATCTGAACTTGGTTTTTATGACAGCCACTGCTGAAAACCCCAGCCTCGCAGAGTTAGGAGGTTACAAAAGAAATTAAAATCTTCAGTGCTCTCTTGCTCAAGCTTGGGAACTCCTGTTTTACTGAATACCAAAATTTTGGCAATGCCATGGATGGAAACTTCGTTTGTAGTGACGGTATATAATGCCTGCGTCACCAGCGCACTCCTTTATGGCAGCGAGACCTGGACGACCTATGCTAAGCAAGAAAGAAGGCTCAATACCTTCCATTTGCGGTGTCTACGCCGCATCCTCGGCATCTCGTGGAAAGATAAAGTGACAAATGTCGAGGTGTTGTCACATGCTGGCCTTCAAAGTATGTATACGCTGCTTAGACAGCGCAGACTTCGCTGGCTTGGCCATGTTCGCCGCATGGAAGATGATCGCATCCCAAAAGATATCTTCTACGGACAATTAGCAGATGGCAAGAGAACAGTTGGGCGACCACAGCTGAGGTTCAAAGATGTGTGCAAGAGAGATATGAGGGCACTGGACATGGATCCAGCAACATGGGAGGATGAAGCTGCCGATCGCACTAAGTGGCGATGCTATTTACGGCGCCACCTCAGATTGGGTGACGAGATGCTCACACAAGAAGCAGAGGTGAGGAGAAAACGTCGAAAGGAGCACCAGGGAAATAAGCAGCTGAGGGCTGCCACCTCAGGGGCGCATTCCCATAGTCAGTTATGACTGAAGGGGCTATTATTATTATTATTATTAGTGAAGAGTTTGATGAACGTTCTATCAGTTCTTCCTCTTCTGCAGTATTGAAGTCCGAAGGAGCGTCACTACTGAAGGGATTTTGAACCCACTGAAACCTGTCACAGTTTTCAGGAAAATATTTTTCAAAATGAACGCTGAGTTGAGAAAAGTTTCCTTGAATTATAGAAACAATATCTGCACTAAAATCAATTTCATTGTCTGTAATGAACTGCTGCAAACCTGGGAAGTAGTTCATTTCTCCTCCTTCATTGATTTTTCTCTTCCAAAGAAGAAGTTTCTTTTTGAAGGCAAAGACTTTGTCAATAAGTTGAATCAAATGAGTTTCACTTCTTGCAGAGACTTATTCAACGAGTTCAACTTTTCAAAAAGATCACAGAGGTATGCAACTTTTAACAGGAAGTCAGTGTCCAGGAAGCACTTAGCACTGACATGGTTTTGTTCTTCAAGATAAGAATAGAGTTCATACCAAAGTTCAAAAATGCGCGATAATACATTTCCTATGGAAAGCCATCGAGTGCTGCTATAAAATAAGAGAGACGTACTCTCAGCCCCTATATCGTGACACATTTTACTGAAATATCTAGCTCTATGAGGTCGAGTTTTAATAAAGTTTCCCACATTTATGACAGTTTGCAGGACTTCATTCAAATCAACACTCAAATGCTGTGAAGCAAGTGCTTATCTATGGATAAAACAATTTGTCCAAACAGCATCAGGATCTTTGACGCGGATGAGGGCGTGTAGGCCACTGTAACAGCCCGACATTGAACGAGCACCATCGGTACACACACCAACACAATGAGCCCATTCTGTTTTATTTTCCGCCATGAAGTTGTCCGCAATTTCAAATAAATCTTTGCCTGCCGTACCTGCATTTATGTCCTTACAAAAAAGATGATCTTCCACCATTTCGTTTTTTTCATCAACAAACCACACATAACAGGATTAAATGAGCATCTCTATTGCTATCAGTGGTCTCATCAATGTGCAAAGCAAAGTCCTTCCCCCTCATTTTTTCTATAATCTGTTCATTAAGATCCTCTCCTAAATCTTGAATTCGACGGCTGATTGTACTGTCCGACAAAGGAATGGGCAAAAGCCTGTTTTCCCAAGGACTCTCCAACCATAATGGACACCATATCAATAGCACACGGTAAAACGAGTTCTTCTGCAATCGTATGGGGTTTCTTACATTTTGCCACCCGGTATGCTACCTTGTAGGACGCTAGAACAGCATTACTCTTGATTGTCGCCTGCTTAGAAAATGCTGATTTTTGTTCTTTCATTTGACTCAGCTTTCTAGAGAAATATTCTCTTGGTTTGCCCACGTCATTCTTATGAACACTTTCTAGATGGCGCTTCAATTTGCTAGGCAGTATACATTCGACAGAGAGTACTTTGAAACACAAAACACACTGTGGACGCTCTTCAATGTTCACAGGAGTGCACGTGAAACCAAAATGTAAGTAACCTTCGTCGTATTTTTTATAATTACGTTTCCTTTCCTCATTCCCACTTTCCTTGTCATCCTCAACAAGTTCTCGCTTTTTACTTACACTTGCCAAATTAAAAAAAATCTTTCCATAATTTATATCAAACTCACAACACAATCAAAAACGTTTGAAAACAGAAAATCACCGTGTTACCTGCTATGGTCGCGCGAGGAGAATGCGCGGAAAGTTGATAGGCGGGTCGGGGGAACGGGACGTCAAAGGCTGACCAGCATCAAAAGTGAAATTTCTCCGGGGTCACGCAAGTTGACAAGAACCAAAAATGAAGTTTCCCACAGTTCTGTGTTTTCTTTACATATAAATACAAAAACAATCTACGCCCACCCATGGCGCTCCTGACCGTCATTCATGGCGCCCCAGGGCGCCGTGGCGCACAGGTTGAAAACCGCTGCCCCAGACACATTGAGAACTTTGATTATGTAACACTAAAGGTAGTTCAATAACAAATACTGCCGTAGGGGAATGAAGTATTTGAGATTTCACCTACACTAGGTCTCACCTGTATGTGGAAGGATGACCAGTTCCATTTCTTGCCGCCCTTGCCTACCTTAACTAACCAGTAATGTCAGGTAGTAATTCTTACAGCTGGATTGACTGGAGCGTAACGCAACCTGTTTCCGAACCATTTCATTTTGTCTCGAGTTAATAGCGCTCTAACGACTTTGCCACTCGGACGCACAGTGTCACAGTACAGTGTCACATTACAGTGTCACATTACAGTGTCACATTACAGTGTCACATCACAGTGTCACATTACAGTGCGGGAAGATGATTGTGAAAATTGTATTTTTTTTTTTAAATTAACCTTCCCATTCGTCTTCTTCCTCCCCCTTTTATGAATTTTAAGCATGTCCAGACTGATTTATTGCGCTGTTCAAGAATTTTCGATGTTTTCACTAGGTCGTAATTTTTTTTACAGATTTGTATACATATATTAGTTATCGCTCTTAACACCTGGGTACATATTTTTCGCATCTTCAGGGCCTGCGCAAAGATTTCATGCGCCCTAGGCGAGACTTAAAAATGCGCCTCAGTTGTATTCTGTACCATCCATACTCCTATCTATTCATCACTCTGCCTACCAAAATCTTACCTATTCCTACCTATTCAACCGTCTATCCATTAATCTATAATCCGTTTGATGTAAATTATTATAATTTATTGTATGACGTTGTAATAGCAATGCAGTGCATGAATACGACATGGAACATTATCACAAAATAACCTCCACCTGTTATTGTCCTCCACTCAGACAATAGAAATGGCAGGCAGAGAGCTACAGATCATGGACCACAGCAGACTCCTGAGAAAATTCAAACTGTGGTGCCTCCAGTTCATGTTGATACCTAAGTTGCTGTGGCCAATGCTTATATATGAAATAAGCACAAGTACAGTGGAAGCTATAGAGCAGAAGGTCAACAGGTCCATGAGGAAATGGCTAGGTGTACCACCAGGTCGGTCAGATGTAGCATTGTACTGCAAAAAGTCAAAACTTCTGCTTCCCTTCAAGTCTGTTGTTGAAGTGTACAAAGTTGGAAAGGCAAGGCTTGCAATGATGCTACGCGAGTCAGCAGATGACGTGGTTAAGTCCATTCAGCCCACACTGAAAACGGGAAGAAAGTGGAGAGTGGAAGAAGCTGTTGATGCTGCCCAAGAGTCACTCAAACTGAGAAAGATAACCGAAAAAACACAAACGAATAGACGAGGATTTGGTCATGGAGACATCCGTTGGTGGTCCAAGGCATCAAGCAGGGAGCGCAGAGACATGGTAGTTCAGGAAATACGAGGAGCTGAGAATGATAAGAGGTTGCAAAAAGCAGTGCAGCAGGTCCAACAAGGCTAATTGACTACATGGGAAGGAGCCCTGCAGAGGTCCTTGACATGGAATGATATATGGCATATGGCACCTCTTAGGCTCAGCTTCGTTGTTAGATCAATGTATGACCTGCTGCCGTCGGCCACAAACCGTGTGAGATGGGGAAAGTCGGATGATGAGCAGCGCCCCCTGTGCAAGGGGAGGCAGACACTTGAACACGTGCTCTCAGTGTATAAGGTGTCATTAGGGCAAGGGCGATACACTTGGCTCCACAGCAAAGTGCTAAATGAGCTTGCTGCGACAATAGACCTGGCAAGGATGAAGGCGAATAGCAAAGCCAGGCTGAGCACCACAAATACATACTTTCTGAGGGCAGGAAAGTCAGCACACCCCAAACCGAGTAAATCAGGTAGCAGATTACCATCTCTTCTTGACTGTGCAAACGACTGGGAGATGGCGGTAGACCTAACTGGACGAGAGGCATATCCAGAGAGTATCAGAAAATTGCGGAGACGGCCGGATATAGTGCTTCATTCTTCAGCATCGCTTCAGGTTATACTGATTGAACTGACCGTGCCATTTGAATCCAGATTGGACGAGCAACACTCGTTCAAGGAGGCAAAGTATAAGTTTACAAATTTAACTTTGATTTAATCATTTTAAATGTACTGCATGTTTGTCTCAACCAATTTACCACACACACTCTAAACAGAGCTATACCAGAATAAAAAGAATTCAGCTGTAAAGGTGCGGACTTAACGAGCTAAGATTTATCATTGCTTAATTCTTCACAAACGTTGTCGGCAGATTCTTAGAATTAACGTGCTCTTCCAAAGCAGCATTGTTTTCGTTTATCTGAATATCTTGTGAACACTCCCGGGAGATAGAAGTGTCTTTATTCTTCTATCTACATCTCTGCCAAGAGTAATCTTGTGCGAAGGTAGACATTTTTGAAGCCCATAGTAGATACTCTTGAGTTTTGGCCACTGTTGGATAAATAATGCGAAGCAGGGGAGGCAATACCGTCACAAGCACCCAGTTGTGAATGTCTGTAACTTCACAGTTGTTGTTGTTTTCTTTGTTCCCACAGTTTCAGAGTCATACAGTAGAACTGTCTTGACATTACAGTCAAAAGTTAATATTTTTTTTAATGGAATTAATCTCTCAACATTCATGTGTTTCTCATTGCGATTAAAGCTCTTCTTGCCTCATGTAACCTAATTTACAGTGATTCCTCCTTGGGAGCTAAAGAAACCAAATATTGACTCTCATCTTTCAGATATAATAAATAAAAAAGCAGGAAAAGACGACATTAAAATCACAGCCAAAGAATATATAGAACAGATAACTAAGGGTAGCTTGAAAGTATACACTGATGGATCTAAGATAGACAATAAAGAACTTGGAATACGAATACACATACCAGCCTGGAAGCTGAAGAAAAGTTTTAGTTTAACTGAAAACGCATCAATATTCATGGCAGAAATGGTGGCAATAGCAAAAGCAATTGAAATAATTACTGACAAGCCCCCCCCACCCCCCACCCCCAACAAAAAAGCAAACGATCCTAACTGACTCACTGTCAGCTCTTCAAGCACTAAGAAACTCACATGAATGTAGCCGTCCAGACATAGCAGAAGAAGTGTTGCAACTTAGTATACACCTCGATAATAGAGACTGCTCAGTATTATTAGCATAGATACCCTCTCACGTGGGAATAGAAGGAAACGAGGCGGCCGACAAGGAACCAAAATAGGAAGAAGCAGCCCAAACTACATAAACTGAGGTTTAGGCACAACAGAGATCAAAAGTATAATTAGAAATATTATAACAAAGGAATGGAAAGAAAACTGGAAAGAAAGCCAGAAAGGCACACACGCCTATAAACTGCTAAAAGATCCAACCCGGACATGTCAAATATCTAGAGAACCAAAAATACCATGCAACAGAAAATTAATTAGACTTCAACTAGGAACAGGCTACCTTGTAATACATGGTGGAGGAGTCCTACTATGCAACATGTCTGGAGAAAAACACCATAGTACATTATGTGTTAACATGCAAAAAATACGAACAGCCCAGAAAACCACTAATGGAATACTCGAGAACCCAAAACTCGACATCTCTGTCACTGGAAAATGTACTGAAAGTTGACCTACCCAGGGAGCTACACAACATAATAAAATTAGAATGATAAGGAAAACAAAACAAACCAAAAAGTCCATTAAATATCAGTAGAAGAATTATTTAAAAAAGAAAAAACCAACAAACAAATAAAAACCACCAATCCAAAACCAACAAAAGTCCAGCAGACAAAAAGATGTCAATAGCGAGAGAGAGAGAGAGAGAGAGAGAGAGAGAGAGAGAGAGAGAGAGAGAGAGAGAGAGAGAGAGAGAGAGAGAGAGAGAGAGAGCAATATGGTATCATGGAAGAAGACACATTACAGGCACCATAGACATTTAACATTGCCACAGCAAACGGCAGATACATTAGAGCCTGGAAAAGCCAACACATAAGAAAAACAACAAAGTAATAATAAACTATATGCAGTGATGAACACTATATACCCAAATTATAACCCACATGGGGTTGAACCATGCACAGAAAAGGCACCAGTTTTCAAGTGCGGGGTTCAAAAACCAAACTAAAACTTCTTGCCTACCAGAGCACAATGTAGAAGAGAAAGTTTTTAAAAAGTAAAAAAGCTTACATAACGAAAATTAGAGAATATAGATGTGACTAGCAAAGGGTATACCCCGAAACATATTATGTTTCTGCTACATTGTTCATTTGTAAAGCTGACTCCGTGATATTTATAAAATTTGTATTAGTTTAACTGCAACCCCCTGTTATTATTTAAACTGGAGTCGAATCATTCTCAGAAGTATGTGCATGAACCTGATAATGGTATAAAACTAAGCTGAAAATACCTTGCACTTTGATAATGCCAGACTCATGTATATTTTTAATTAATGTATACAATTATGTTTATACACTCACTGAATATTTTAAAGAAACTTTTAGATCTTCATTTCAATAGCTGATTGCATAATCGCTGTGAAACAGTGAAACGTTAAATTCAAGGAAATGGTGTTTTTCTGCCTTCATTGTGGAAGTTTTTAAATTTAAAAGACCTGTGATCATGAAAGGGGTACGTACACTTAGTATTTGGAGCGCCAGTTCAAGTGGCACACGGTTTGACCCATAAATAAAGCTCACTACTTCAACTGAATTGTTAAGGTTGTCACCAAGAGCTGACGCTCAGTGACATTGGATCAAAGTCACGACATGGTTATAGTCTCTGTAATTTAGATGTAACAAAAGGTATCACATTTTGTTCCAGTCTAATAATTATAATGTCAATGATGGTAACTCTTTTGTTTAAAGTGTTAGAATGTCTCTTATTTGTAATGTGGCCTTTCATTGAAGAATTAACAACTGCACACTGTAAAGAAACATGTTGTCGCTGAAATGGTGTCATGTTGAAAAAGTTATAAGCGAAGATTATTGGTTGAAATTCAAATAATCACAAAAAAATTACAGATTTCGTAAATTAGTACTTGCGAAGAATAGAAGGAACTGATGACAAGAACCTGACGAGTGCCATTGAAACAAGAGAGAGAAGAAGACGCTGGCAATGGATATGACACTCATTAAGGAAACCTGTTGATAGTATTCCAAAGTCTTCTCATCGGAACCCCCTGGGCAAGAGAAGCAGAAATAGAATGAAAAACACGGAGAAGAGAACTAGCGTTGGAAATGAAAGTGATGACACATAACAGGAGACCTTGACATATTTTTGTTAAAATTGTATGCTCCGTGATGAGCTAAGTGGTAATGAATGAATAAATGCAGCACAGCATATTCAGTCATGAATTTAAAATAATGATGATGGGTTACTGTTGTTGTTGTTTAACTAGGGCTGCTGAGTTCTTTGCTCTTTTGCAGATAATACAAAGATGAAGAAATTGCATGTGTTCTGTAGCTGTTGAAATGTGCTGTGTAGAGTGTTTGTGATTTTGTTGAGCCTGGTGATAGCTTTCTTCTTACTTGCAGCAAAAGCTCATGTGAGGGGTTTAATTTGTTTAAGTGCTTGTTGAGTATGGAACGCTCTGCTCCAAGCGTTGTAAGTTTTAGATTTTGCTATTTTTTTGTTTGGGTGTGTCATATCTGTGTTTTAAATTTATTTTATTATTATTATTATTATTTTTATTATTTATTTATTTATTTTTTCATTTTATTTTTTTTTCCATACTCTTTTCCAGTCCTTGTTTTCATTATTTCTTATTTTTTGTTTTTAATGTACTATCGACTTCCTCTTTCCGGTTTAGTGGCAGCCATCTTGCTTCACATGTGACTGGACACAAGGGAGTTTTTTTCTCTTATTTTTATAGTTTCATGTTCTCTACTTAATTCTCATTTTCTTTCCCTCTTGTTTGTCTGTCCCTGACGAAGGCCTTATGGCCGCAACGTAGGTTTTTCTTGTCCTTCTCCTTGTAAGACGTATTACTATTTGTGTGTGTGTGTTTTTTTTTCCATTCAACTATATGGGACATCCAGTAAATCTTTTTCAGACATGGCTCCTTGAAGTTGTGTTAGAATATTACTTTAGCTATCTGCATGTTAGCTGGAGTTTTTTTGTTCTTGCTCAAACTCAAAGTAAAATTCTTTCATCAAACCACGTGCCTGCTCGTAGTTTTGTTAGTCAGTCTGTTTTTTTTATGCCTGGTGTCCAGTTTTTCTGATGCTGTATGTTGTTAGCAGACTGGTATCCTTTCATCGAGCCTGTATTATATCTTTATTTTCAATTTGGAGGTATTTTTCCAATGCCTGAAGAGTTGATTTTGAATAAGTGAAGATTATGATAACTGAGTGCTTATATATTTGTTGTGTAACTTGGATAAGTAAATGTTATAGTAAATTAGTTCAACACGTTAAAATAATGATTAAATGGTGGTGAATGGTAAATTCAATTTTTCCCCACAGAGGTTGGATCGGGGCGCTATCAATGTCCTTGTTTTGCTGTTACCTGTGACAAAAAAAGAAAACTTAACTTCAGATGAGTCCTGCAGCTATGGTTCATCAATTCTGTGATGACGGATGCCTTCTCCACACTCTCTTCCACTCTCTTCTACTGTAGGCAGTTAAGGTGTATGTTTTTCCCTCACAATAACGTCTGATGGCTTATAACCACGAACCCACAATTTTGGGAATACACTATCTCCTTGCGCAGATTTAGACTGGACACAGCTCTGTATTAGATGCTTTGAAATTACTTTAGTCTGGAAATTAGAGTTAATTCCTTTGACGGCGGGTAGTCTGCAAAATCCTGCACTGGGAATACTTTTTTTTAAATTTCTCTATGACGTGTGATAAAATTCCTAGGATTCCAGTCTTGTTAATTAAAATCTGACCCCTTTAAGTTTCCAGACTTGTATCAAAAATGCGAGTTTACTTGTGATATCCAAAGTTGCCCAATACTGTTTCTGTTACTTATAGTTATGGAATTTCTATGTCCAATGTCTCCTTTTTCTTTCTGGCTTTTAGGAGTTGCTGATATGACTTGTGCGCTGTAGTCTGTGTGATCTGTGTCTGTGTTTTCATCACACCAGTGATAATGACTGGGAAAGGTAAAGGTCCGATAAAATAAACATAAGATTGATCTAATCACAACTTAGACCAAGAACTATAACTGATAATACCGAGATTTAGGATAACACTGAAGAAGAGGTTGGATGGAATGAAGCTGATCACAGTTCCTCAGTATACATTTTGTTTCTCACAACAAATTTCAGCTTTTCTTATAAGCATGATCAGAAACAATTGAAACTTTCCTACATACTGTTAAAACTGATGTAATATAAAATGAAACTGTTCCAGGAGTTGCAATATTTTATCATGCCTTAAACAATATGGATCGACTATGCCATTGTTAGGAGGAACTCATTCAATTATGTCCGGGATGCTAGAATCTGGAGGGGGCCAGAGATTGGAAGTGATCACTACCTGCTTACAATCAAAAGAACAACTGAAAGAGTTGCTCAGCCTAGGAACTGCCCAGCATCACGCAAGAAACCAAGCAAACGAACGGAAGAAATGAGCATTAAGACCTACAGGCTGAGAGAGCCAGAAAATAAGATCAGATATCAGGGGCTTATTGCTACTACAGCGGTGAGAAATACAGAAAAACAACCTGATGACTTGAAAACAATGTGGCTTAAATTCAAGGATATCATAAAGACAGCTGCTACAGAAGCATGTGGTGAAGTCCGACTTGGGAACAAGAGAAAGAGGACACCTTGGTGGACAGAGGAAGTCAAAGAGAAAATAAGAGAGAAGAAAATGGCATGGAAACAATACTTAGGAGTTAAAAACACAGCAGGACAAATAGAGAAATATAGAGAATATGTGATACTCAGAACAGAAACAAAAAACAAGGTGCCAGCAGCAACACAGAAGTTCTGGGAAGAATTTGGAGAAAAGCTAGAAAAACATGCGCAAGAAAACCAGAAATTGTTCTATAAAACCCTAAAGAACATGAGGAAAGAAAAACAATGCCCTCTCAAATTTATAAAGGACAAGCAAGGTGTGACGATGAAACTCAGCTGTCCCGGAATTGTTAGATGATATGGTAGGACCCTCGAATAACATCAGTACCCCTGAATACTGTTGTATTTTTTTCGTCAACGTGGAGCTCTACCACCTGGAAAAATTAGTATGCATCATTTCCACGTGGATTTTCAACACGTTGGATAATTAATATGTAGACTGTTATCATCTGTGCATCCAGGAGATCGCATTGTCTTAGGGGAGGTTAAAACACGCCAACTGCTATCTCTAGAGCAATTAATAGCAGTTATTTTCCTTACCTTTGCCAGTACGCCTGCCCAGTGGGGCGTTGCCAGAGTCCATCGAGGAAGGCGGCATACGATCAAAAGGCAAGGATGGGCCCAGAACAGACGAAGTAGTTTCTCGCCGGCATTTCACATCCTCATGCAGAATGGCAGAGGCGAGACGGACAGGGAAGTCCAGAGCGCGGACTGGTGGCACAGAAGCACGATAGTTCCCTGCGTTCAAATGAGGTATGAAAATTTCACGTGTCCCCCCGATCTTTCATTTCATTTAATATATATAGAGACCACTGAAGAATGCAATATATCATTCATTTGCCAGAGATCTACAGAAACACTAGCTTATAGTTGAATCCTGCTAGATTCCCTCTGGATTTTCGGCTATATTGGAGTGTAGTCATTCTGTGCTAATGGTATAATATATTAATTTCAAGTGATCAGTGGTCTAGTTCTTTCATTTTATTTCACTGGATTTTGTGTTAATTTAAATCTATTAAACCCAAGTAGAACAGTCCACCCAAGTAGAACAGTCCCAATTAAGATGGTTTGGCCATGTCTGCAGAATGGGAGAAGATCGGATACCACGACAAGCATGGGAAACAAAGAGCCAAGGATCCAGACCCCGAGTCCGCTGGGAGGACAACATCAGACAATCTTTGAAGGATCGAGGACTAGAATGGAACCAGGCCAGGAGGAAGACAGCCGATAGGATAGTCTGGCGCTCTCTCTTCCAAACCTCTACACCTCACGGTAGAAGGGGAACGACTAAGTAAGTAAGTAATTCCATTAAATTAAACCCATCTCAAAAGTTTCCAGGGGTAAGTTTAATGATATATCTATTACACTATTTCCAAAGATAATAGATGCTTAAATTAACTTTTAAAGTCGCAAAGGAATTTATAACTAATTAATTTAGTTAAGTTCTAAATATATATGTGTATTTTTAACCATTAGACTCACGAAGTGTTTTCTTAATCATATAATTGAATAGGCGAGTGTGTATAATAGTCTTAACGGTAAATTTATCGCGCGTTAGAATAGTATTTGATTTTGCCTTATGATTTCATGTTTTCAATTTTCCACATAGGGTGATCATAAACCTTTGCGTCCCAGCAATTATATAGAGTCCTCCAGACTCGGTTCTTAAAAAATCCTCAAGAGATTTGATGAATAGTTTAAATTTAATCTTGTGGCGATCCTGTTGGGGTCCCGCTGTTTGAAGTTACCAGAAAGAAAGCAAACCCAAGAACATTTAAAAAATCATCAATAAAATTAAGTCTGTAAAGATAAACTGGAGAAGAACATTGCCAGTAGCAATATATTTTATTTTACTGCTCTACTGTGAGAAAGAGTATATATGTCCTGAACACTGACAGACCATAATTTTTCACTGGATTTAAAAAACCCCGAAGGAAAAAACATACCTCACTGGTCAGTCGTTGTCATCACGCTTAAGAAGTTTTTCCACCATCAGCAGCGAAATCCAAGAGACCACACCATTCTCATACCTGTATATGTGACCGTGCCATCCCACAGAAACGTTTTTTTATATAAAATCAAAGAGACACAAAAGGCTTCACCTTCCAGCGATTTCGGAACACTTTGCTAAACGCCTAAACTCGTTAAATCAGGGGCTGGAAACCGAAGAACAGAACGCATTCATTTATTGAATATTTACTGCTGTATGTGCATTTTTCTATGGAGTGCTAGATTCCACGATCGGTAAGTGTGTGTGAGAAGATGTGTGATGGCCATCACGAGCGTGCATGAATGAATGAGATTTATTTGCAAACATTATAATTTGCTTTACATGGTAAATACCTGTTTTTCTGTATTCCTTGTATTGTTCTCTTTAAGTGGGATTCCTTAACTTTGGTTATTTCCCCTCCCTAAATCTGCTTAGTAAAAGGAAGACACGTGAGAATATTAGGACTTGTTTCCTCCCCCCCCCTTCCCCAACCTAATATTGTAACCCCTCTTACCAGAATAAATTAATTTACTGTTGGGTTAAATTATCTATTTCTGATAACCACCTGTTTTTGGACTGGGTTTTTCCTTGTCCATACAAGCGGGAAGGGCATATTGGATATCCCCTTTCCACCCCCCCCCCCCCCCCCCCTTGTTATTTGTATTTTCTGTAACTATGATTATTGCCTGTACTATGATAAATGTTGTGATTTTGGTTCAAATGATAAATAAACACCATAAAACTTTTAGTACTGTGTTGGCCGACCCACGCCTTATTACCCATATTTGTTCTACGTAGTTTGTATTCACGTAGCGTCTGTGTGTTTGAAGCACCAAATTGGTGTGTGCACGAGTGTTTGGAAACTGGCAAATAATTGTTTAGCCAGGAGAGATTTAGGAGTCTACTGAGAAAAAAAGTTTGTCGTAAGATAGGCAAATCGGAGAAGAGTACCCGATTTCTTAGACTGTCCATACTCTTCCCAGCACCCCTTGTGAATCAACTACCTCTTTCCTAACCCTTTCTATCATAGAGCCTTCACCATCATTCTTAGCTCTAACTGCACCACTATTCCTAAGACCTATCTCAAATAAATTTACGACACAAGGCAAATTGCTTACTGCCCCGAAGGAAGTAATGGAAAAATGGAAAGAATATTTCTCAGAACTCCTTGATGGTGAGCAAGGTCAAGCATCAGAAATGATAACCACTAGCACAGAAGAGGAAACCAGTGGTGATGAAGATGACATAAAGATGGAAGAACTGAAGGCAGCACTGGAGAAAATCGAGATGGGCAAAGCAGCAAGGCATGATGGTATAACACCAGAAATGGTTAAGTACATGGGAGCATCAGGCGACCTATTACTCTTAAGGGTCCTACAGGCAGCGTGGTGCAACAAGACCATACCAAAGGACTGGGAGATTGCCATCATAACAACAATGTTCAAAAAGGGTGACAATCGACAATGAGGAAACCATAGAGGCATATCCCTTCTATGACCCTGGTAAAATCTACTCTAGAATCCTAGAGCAGAGACTCCGACGCCTAGCTGAGCCACAATTGGATGAGGTCCAGTGCGGATTCCGAGCTAACTGAAGTACTCAAGACCTAATCTTTACACTCAGACAGCTGAGTGAAAAGGCCCTTGAGTATAAGAGTGAGATCCATCTTTGTTTCATAGATCTGAAAAAGGCATTTGACAGGGTCCCCTGGAGCAAACTTTGGGACTGTTTGGCAAGGAAGAACATTCCAGCACCTCTGATTCATGCTATACAGAGCTTCTACAAGTCTTGCAGAAATTATGTGAGGACAGCAAACCATAAGTCAGAAGAGTTCAGGACCAGCACTGGTGTAAGACAAGGTGATACCCTGTCACCTTATCTTTTCATACTCCTCATGGACGATGTTATCAAGTCATGTAAGGAGAGAACAAGAAAGTATTCAGTGGGGTACTTGAAGATGAGACAGGTCTGTATTTCAGAGCTGGCGTTTGCTGATGATGTTGTCCTGATTGCTAAATCAGAGGCACATCTCCAATCCAACCTGCAAGTCTGGAAAGAAGAGATGGAGAAGAGAGGGATGGTCATAAGCAGCTCTAAAACAAAATCCATGGTGATATCACGAGAAGAAAGAAAACATCATATTAAGTTGGGAGAACAGGTCCTGGAGCAGGTCGACCACTTTAAATACCTCGGAGCTATTATAGACCGAAAGGGAGGCATCAAAGAAGAGTTGGCCACTCAAAAAGCAGCAGCTGGGAGACTTTTTCAGGCCATAAATCGAGGATTCCTCAGCAAGAGAGAGGTTGGTAAGAAAACGAAGATGGCTGTATACCGCTCCACCTATGTCTCAGTCTTAACATATGGATGTGAGTCATGGGCAATGACTACAGTCCATAAAAGCCAGATCCAAACCTCAGAAATTAGGTATCTGAGGAAGGTGGTTGAAGTAACAAGAAGAGACATGGTCCGCAACCAGACGATACGTCAAGGTCTAAAATCCCACCCCTGCAGACCCAAGTAGAACAGTCCCAACTAAGATGGTTTGGCCATGTCTGCAGAATGGGAGAAGATCGGCTACCACGACAAGCATGGGAAATAAAGAGCCAGGGATCCAGACCCCAGAATGACCCAGAGTCCACTGGGTATCAGTGTTTATTGTGACGTACGTCTAGTTGACTAGTGAATTTTCCCTGATATGATGGATGATTTAAAGGGACCTTTAGCTTTTCATAACATTAGAACCCCTGAACATTTGTTGTAACTTTTCGTTTGCCAGAACTCATTCCACCGGGACTCATGTAGGATACAGCGACGAGATCAAAGAGACAGACCGAGAGATCTTAGGGGAGACTATCGGCGCTATCAAAGACAGTAGTTTTCCCTGATACGAGACGCAGTTGCTTGCCGCTAATTTCGCGTCTCGGTGTCAATCGAGGAACCGAGCGAACGGGGGAAAGCGAAACGGGCAGCAGCGCGCGGATACGAAGACCAGGGGGCGGCTTCTTCTCTTGATTTGGCGGTCAGATCCCCAAAAGTTCGTGAGATCAAATAAGTTGTCAAGTTTATCATGTCCCACTCAACTTACATTTCATTTTAGCTAAATAGACCATGTAGAACTAGACACGTTATCACTCGCTGGCCAGATCTTTACAGAAGCACTAGCTTTATTGAAATCTTGTTATAGATTTTCCCCTGGATTTTATATATATTTGCAGTGATTTCTATTTCTGTGCAAAGCGGTAATATATATTGTGTAAAGTGATCAGTGGTCTAGTCCAGTCATTCTATTTAAAGGGATTCTGTGTTAATTTAAATCTATTTAATTAAACCATCTCAAGAGTTCCAGTTTTAAATATAATGATCTATCTATTATATTATTTCAAAAGATAATAGATGCTTAAATTAACTTTTAAAGTCGCGAAGGAATTTATAATTAATAAATTCAGTTAAGTCCTAGTTTTATAGATGTGTGTTTTTAACCACTAGAACTCGCGCAGTGTTTATTAAATACATAATTAAATACGCGAGCATATATATAATAGGCTTAACGGGAAATTCATCGCGCTTCAGAAGGTTATTTGTTTTCGGTATATTACATGTTTTTTTTTTCTTTCATACAGAGTGATCGTAACCTGTGCGATCCCAGCATTAAGAAAGCAATAAAGAAATCAATCTAAGCAAAGCAAAGCATAAACAGTGTGTAGAGTTCCCCTGACGCAGAACTTGTTGAGACTGTGTAAATTTTTAATCTTTGAGGCGATTCTATGTTTGGAATTCCGCTATCTAACTTATAGCAAAGAAAGCACACCCAAAGACAAATTTAACGCACCATCAAACAACTTAAGTCGTAACGGGAAGAAGAACACTGGCCCGAGCTTTGTTAGTTTACTGACACAGAGAGATAATTCATAATTTCCTGAACAGTGATGTGACTAGTTTTCTCACTGGACTTAAACCATACCTCACGGATAAAGTGTACCAGCACGCGTAAGAATTTTATTATCCGCGGCATAGTCAAATAGACCACACCATCCTCACCCCGGTATCAGAGACCGTGCCCTCCCATAGAAACTGTTATTAAGAAAAGAGACACAACTACAGATTCATTTTCCAGCGATTACGGGATCCTTTTATGTGCTGACCGCCTACCCGATAATCTGGGGCTAGAACTTGAACAAACACTCATACATTTAGTTGAGGTGTAACTGCTGTTGTGTTATTCTATGGAGTGCAAGATTTTTTCACAATCGGTAAGTGAGAGCAAGATGAGTGAAGGCCTTTGCTAGCGCGTGTATGAATGACAGGAAATTAATTCTTTTGTGTGACCATTTTGTTAACTTGCTTACCTGGTAACATATATCTTTTCTGTATACCCTACATTGTTCCTTTAAGTGGGATAGTTGATAATTTGTTAACTCTGTTTAAAACCACCTCCTTTCCATTTGCTTAGTAAAGGGAAGAACAGCTGGGAAGAACAGGTTTTTTTTTCTATCACTTATACCTAACTTGGTAACACCTCTTTCAGAGTAATTAACTTTACTGTTAGGTTAACGTACCCGTGTTCCTGATATTATCTATCTCTGGACTGGGTTTGTCTTTGTCTAATGAGCGGGAAGGGCTTAGTCGATACCAATCTTCTTCACCCCCTCCCAAACTTGTTATTTGCATTTGTGTACTTATGATAATTTATGTAATATCTGATATTTTTAGTAATTGATGTTTAAAGTGAATAAAATCACCTAAACTCATTTAGTTCTGTGTGTTGGATATACCCAAAGCCCAACATTTCCCCTATTCGTTTAATATAGTTTTTATCAACGTCGTGTGTGTGTTTGAAAACACCGAATCGGTGTGCGCGCAGATGCGAGTCTGGAAAACTGGCAAATAATTGTTTGACCAGGAGAGTGAAAGAGAAGATTGAGAGACACGATTTGTCGTAAATAAGTCTGTCTTTACTCTCCTCCAGCACGCTGTGAAGTAACTATTAAATCTCTACATTTTCTATCACTGAGCTTTCCATCATCATTTTCCACTCTAAACCGGACCACTATTTCTACGACTCTTTTCTCTCAAAATAAATTTACGACAATATTTGGCCGGCTCGTCTGGGATAATTTTGAGATACATTTGATGCACACATATTTGTGGGCTGGTTCTGGGATCTTGAGCTACATTTGAGGCAATCGCATAGCCGGGTTAAAGATATTTTGAGTCTGATTTAGTTTGGGTCTAACTAGGTAGAGTGTGAATGATTTGTCTTTGTGAATTAGGGAAATAAATAAATAATTACACCCCTAGACAAACGTTCTTTAAGTATTTGGGTTGTCCACACAGCATATTTACAGGTTGTTTTCTCTCCACAGCAGTAGAAAGTACAGACAAACAAATATATTTGCTATTTTATTATCCTCTGGCGGAGATAATTATATTTCTTTCTTTATAAAAGTTGCTGGGATTGCGTGATTGTTTTACAGTCACTAAGGTTTTTGAAGTTAAAAAGAGTTGAGCTTAGCTAAAGACGGATTGTTCTGATTTTTAAAAATTAAGTTAACAACGTCTCATCTCAATAATTGACTTTAGGGACGGAGTTTGTTGTCAGAGATTAAAATTTAGTGGAAAATTTTTTTTTTCTTTTAAATTGTTTTAATATAAATTTTTCTCGACTGTTAGTAAAAGTAGATTCTTTTCCAGTGTAACTTACCATTTAGTGGCATAGTCGCTTGCGTTTAGAGCCTTAATTGCCAGATAATAGCAGCGATAAGTTTGCACAGTACAGGTAGGAGGTAACACAGGTAAATTTGTACTTGTTTTTTTTTTTTTCTCGTAGCGGTTCAGAGTTCCTCCCTTTCGCGTTTCTTCTTACTAGTTCTCTAAGCATACTTCATCTTATTCTTTAACAATGGCAGAGAGGATAAAGATGAGGTCCATCTTGAGGCTGGAAGCGAAAGAGGCAGGATTAGATGCAGAAGCTGCAAACGCGTTTATTAACCAGGAATTGGAAATATATGACGCGGAGCAACAGAGAGCCGAAGCTGAGAGGAAGGCGGAGCAACAGAGAGCAGAAGCTGAGAGGAAGGAAGAGAAAGAAAGAACAGAGAGGAGAGAAGCCCAGGAGAGGGCAGATAAGAAAGAAGCGGAAGAACGTCTTTTGGAACAGAAGAAAATTGAAGCAGAGATGGAAACTCGCAGAGAGAGAGAGAGAGAGAGACAAGGAAAGACAGCATCAACTGGCGCTTAAGGCTCTAGAGAGTCGGGGCGCCTCTACTTCGACTAACGGAGAGCCGTCTTCGCCCCAGTCTCAATCAATGGACCTCTCCAGTACTCAATCTGCCCAATTAACTGCTATGTCGTTTTCTTTAGAATCTTTTCCTAGCCCTAACGAAAAAATTGACAGCTACCTAGAAAAATTCGAGAGACTCGCGAATCTTTATGGGTTAGAGAGTACCCGCTGGGCGCTCAAACTTTCAACGTCACTGAAAGGCAATGCTTATGACGTGTACACAAAGCTGGGACCGAATCAACATGATTACGACATGTTGAAAAAGGCCTTACTACAGCAGTTTGAGATGACTGCCCGAAAGTTTCTGCAGTTGTTCAGAAACAGCCGAAAAGAGAGCACGGAAACATTTCCACAGTTCTCTTCACGTCTCACGGGTTATCTGACAAAGTGCATTGAATTATCTGACCTACCTCTTTCATATGAGGGACTCCTCGAACTTGTTCTTGTGGAGCAGATAAAATCCACTTTGTCGAATGAAACACGTAGATTTTTGGCGGAACAGGGGGCAGTCAGGCTTGAAGACATACTCAATAAAGCCGAACGCTATAGCAATGCAATGGCCGAACTTCCTAGCACTAAACGTAAACCCACCGATGAGCCATCTCGAAAACAGAATCTAGAGCAGGCATCCTATTCTTCCACTTCCTCTCAACATTATAACCAACGAGATAACAATACCCAGAAACCTCCCCAGGAAAAATCGAAATTCTACAAAACCCGATACCCCCCCAACAAAAATTCTGATCAACCCAACAAGCCTACGTGGCAGCGCGGCCACCAAGGTCAAGGAAAAGGGAAGACCCCTACACCAGGAACGTCTGATCAGGGCAAACAAACCGGTGCAAACCGCATTGGATGTTTGCATACAGCCTCGAAAGGTAGAGTCAATGTCAGTGATTCTCAACCTGAGGGGGACCGACCCTCAACTCGAGGAACTGTAATTTTGAACGGTACCTCTACTACTTGTCTTTTTGACACTGGATTAAGTTTTGATTGTATTGTCGCTAGGCACCTAGTCAAACCCGGTCAGGAGACAGAGGAAACCGTCAAACTTAGTGGAGTTTTCAGGAGTGATGCACCCAGGACGCTTCCTATCGCACTGGTAGAAATACACTCTGACTTTGTCAGAGGAGTTATTAAAGCGGCCATAATGGATGATCCGATCTACCCAGTTATCCTGGGATGTAGATATGTGTTCATTGGGAGACCTAAGGAGCCGATTGTGGCAGCGGTAACCACAAGAGGGCAAGCCAAGAAGGAGAGGGAGCCTGCGCCAAACTTGTTGCCGAATGAACTGAAGGAGGCGCAACAAAAGGACCCTACTCTGGCGCCCTGCTTTAAAAAACTGCCCATGGCTAAGGACCCCAGACACAACGGAGACATCTTTTCTAAGGATGGTGTATTGTATCGTAGAACGGGCAACCCGGACACGGGGAATAACCAGCTCCTAGTACCGACGCAGTACAGAAACCAGATCTTAGAAATGGGGCACTCTCTTCCCTTTAGCGGACACATGGGACAAAACGCCACTATTCAGCGAATAAAAAACCACTATTGGTGGCCAGGAATGAACTCTGACATTGTCAGGTATGTGAAATCCTGCGCCCAGTGCCAACGGGTAGCACCCAAGCACTTGACACCCCCAGTACCTATGGGGCAAATGCCAATAGTAGGGACTCCATTTGAACGGGTTGCTGTCGACATTATTGGTCCTCTGGAAAAGACCAAAAGAAGGAACAGGTTCATCCTGACCTTAGTTGACACTTGCACTATGTGGGCCGAAGCCGTACCGCTACCATGCACTAATTCCAAGCATGTCGCAGAAGCCCTTGTGCAAATTTTTACACGGTTGGGATTCCCTCAACAAGTTTTGACGGACAATGGATCCCAATTCCGTAGCCTGTTAATGGAGGAGATCTTTAAGATCTTGAGGGCCAAACATATCCACACAAGTCCCTACCATCCGGCCGGAAATGGGCTCGTGGAACGTTTTAACGGTACCCTCACCATGATGTTACGTAAGCTGGGTCAGGAGAAACCGGAAGACTGGGACCAATATATATCGGCTGCCTTATTCGCCTACCGAGAGGTACCCCAAGCGTCTACGGGTTTTGCGCCAGCTACACTTTTATTTGGCAGACCTATTAAGGGGCCACTAGAAGCCTTACTTCGGTCCCTGACAGACCAGAAGGCTGACGAGACAGTCGTCTCTGCAAGCAAGTATGTATCTGAGCTTAAGGAAAGGCTAAAGCTAGGATGGGATCTAGCTACTACCAACCTTAAGAAAGCCCGCGCTAAAATTACTAAAAGATACAACAAAGCTGCAAAAGAGAGAGAACTACAACCAGGGGAGAAAGTCCTATTGCTACTTCCAACCGGAAGCAATAAACTTCGCATCGGATGGCAAGGACCGTTTACCGTCCTTAAAAAGATCTCACGTACCAACTACAAGATCTCCATCAAAGGAAAGGAGAAGGTCTTCCACATAAATCTGCTAAAGAAATATTTGGAAAGACCGGTGCCATCCTCCGAGCATCTCCTGGCTGTCGCCATAGCAACGGAAGACGAGGAAGATGATGATGGTTGCATGGAGTATCCACTGCAACCCACAGAATCCTTTAAAGATGTCAAGTTCGGCGACAATCTCTCACCAGAACAACAAACAGAAACTAGGGCTCTACTAAAACAGTACAGTGCAGTTTTAACGGATGTACCTGGTCGAACAAATCTCATTGAATTTGATATGAAATTAACAAACGAGACCCCTGTTCAAACCAGAGTTTACCCCATCCCGTACGCTAAAGCTGATGCACTTCGCGGAGAAATAGACAAGCTGCGTCAGGCAGGAATTATCAGTGAGTCTACATCTCCTTACAGCTCGAGCGTAGTGCTGTTGCAGAAGCCCAATAAGGAAGTTCGGCTGTGCATTGATTACAGGTTGCTAAACGCTGTAACGGAATTCCAGCCCGAACCTCTCCAAACTGTTTCTGAGTTGTTCACCAAGCTCAGCAAAGCAAAGATCTTCTCCAAGATTGACCTCAGCAAAGGTTATTATCAAATACCAGTCAAGGAGGAAATTAAACCTTTGTTAGCTTTCAGCACTAGTGAAGGACATTACACATTTAACGTGATGCCGTTCGGTTTGCATAATGCACCAGGAGTGTTCACCAGGATGATGAGGAAGCTTCTACAACCTTTGCAAAGTCCCCATATCCATAATTTCATGGATGACATCTTAATTGCATCGGAAACCTATGAAGAACATATTGCTACGGTTGCTATGCTCCTCAGGAGACTACAGGAAACGGGTCTCACAGCCAGACCTAGCAAATGTCTCATCGGGTTTGAACAGTTAGACTTCCTGGGGCACACTATTTCTCACGGATGCAGTTGGCCTATTAAGAAGAACGTGGAGAAAATAGTGGCAGCAAAAAGACCCCGAACGAAGAAAGACGTACGTTCCTTCATATCGCTATGTGCATACTATCAGAAGTACATCCAGAACTTCAACGGACTGACGGCACCTCTGACTGACCTCACAAAGAAAGGTTGTCCTGATAAGGTCATATGGGATCAAAAGTGCGAACACGCGTATAGCACTTTGAAAGGACAGTTGTCTGCATACCCCATTTTGAGGTTGCCTGACCTCAAGAAACCTTTTGTACTGAGAGTCGACGCGTCAGGTCAGGGCATCGGGTCAACACTGCTTCAAGCCGATGACAGTGACCTGAACATGCTATTTCCAGTTGCCTATGGCAGTCGGAAATTAAATAAAGCGGAACGGAACTACAGCGTAGTTGAAAGGGAATGTCTTGCTCTGATTGACGGTATCAGACGCCATCATGAGTTTCTTTATGGTACATCGTTCACGGTGCAAACAGACCACGCTCCGTTAGCATTTCTTGGTGCCAATAAAGAATTTAACGCTAGGATCATGCGTTGGGCCCTCCTTCTAAGCGTCTATTCTTTCAAAGTGGAATATATTCCGGGAAGACAGAATGTCGGGGCTGATTTTCTGAGTAGAAACTGGTCTACAGAGGAAGAAGAGCAAACTGAAGATACCACTCATCCTAAAATCACCAATCAGGTCACCTCCATTGTCAAAAATGAAAACATGAAAAATGGTTTCATGTCTAAAAGTGGGGACGATTGTGACGTACGTCTAGTTTGACTAGTGAATTTTCCCTGATATGATGGATGATTTAAAGGGACCTTTAGCTTTTCATAACATTAGAACCCCTGAACATTTGTTGTAACTTTTCGTTTGCCAGAACGCATTCCACCGGGACTCATGTAGGATACAGCGACGAGATCAAAGAGACAGACCGAGGGATCTTAGGGGAGACTATCGGCGCTATCAAAGACAGTAGTTTTCCCTGATACGAGACGCAGTTGCTTGCCGCTAATTTCGCGTCTCGGTGTCAATCGAGGAACCGAGCGAACGGGGGGAAAGCGAAACGGGCAGCAGCGAACGGAGATACGAAGACCAGGGGGCGGCTTTTTCTCTTGATTTGGCGGTCAGATCCCCAAAAGTTCGTGAGATCAAATAAGTTGTCAAGTTTATCATGTCCCACTCAACTTACATTTCATTTTAGCTAAATAGACCATGTAGAACTAGACACGTTATCACTCGCTGGCCAGATCTTTACAGAAGCACTAGCTTTATTGAAATCTTGTTATAGATTTTCCCCTGGATTTTATATATATATTTGCAGTGATTTCTATTTCTGTGCAAAGCGGTAATATATATTGTGTAAAGTGATCAGTGGTCTAGCTCAGTCATTCTATTTAAAGGGATTCTGTGTTAATTTAAATCTATTTAATTAAACCATCTCAAGAGTTCCAGTTTTAAATATAATGATCTATCTATTATATTATTTTAAAAGATAATAGATGCTTAAATTAACTTTTAAAGTCGCGAAGGAATTTATAATTTATAAATTCAGTTAAGTCCTAGTTTTATAGATGTGTGTTTTTAACCACTAGAACTCGCGCAGTGTTTATTAAATACATAATTAAATACGCGAGCATATATATAATAGGCTTAACGGGAAATTCATCGCGCTTCAGAAGGTTATTTGTTTTCGGTATATTACATGTTTTTTTCTTCTTTCATACAGAGTGATCGTAACCTGTGCGATCCCAGCATTAAGAAAGCAATAAAGAAATCAATCTAAGCAAAGCAAAGCATAAACAGTGTGTAGAGTTCCCCTGACACAGAACTTGTTGAGACTGTGTAAATTTTTAATCTTTGAGGCGATTCTATGTTTGGAATTCCGCTATCTAACTTATAGCAAAGAAAGCACACCCAAAGACAAATTTAACGCACCATCAAACAACTTAAGTCGTAACGGGAAGAAGAACACTGGCCCGAGCTTTGTTAGTTTACTGACACAGAGAGATAATTCATAATTTCCTGAACAGTGATGTGACTAGTTTTTCTCACTGGACTTAAACCATACCTCACGGATAAAGTGTACCAGCACGCGTAAGAATTTTATTATCCGCGGCATAGTCAAATAGACCACACCATCCTCACCCCGGTATCAGAGACCGTGCCCTCCCATAGAAACTGTTATTAAGAAAAGAGACACAACTACAGATTCATTTTCCAGCGATTACGGGATCCTTTTATGTGCTGACCGCCTACCCGCTAATCTGGGGCTAGAACTTGAACAAACACTCATACATTTAGTTTTGAGGTGTAACTGCTGTTGTGTTATTCTATGGAGTGCAAGATTTTTTCACAATCGGTAAGTGAGAGCAAGATGAGTGAAGGCCTTTGCTAGCGCGTGTATGAATGACAGGAAATTAATTCTTTTGTGTGACCATTTTGTTAACTTGCTTACCTGGTAACATATATCTTTTCTGTATACCCTACATTGTTCCTTTAAGTGGGATAGTTGATAATTGGTTAACTCTGTTTAAAACCACCTCCTTTCCATTTGCTTAGTAAAGGGAAGAACAGCTGGGAAGAACAGTTTTTTTTCCTATCACTTATACCTAACTTGGTAACACCTCTTTCAGAGTAATTAACTTTACTGTTAGGTTAACGTACCCGTGTTCCTGATATTATCTATCTCTGGACTGGGTTTGTCTTTGTCTAATGAACGGGAAGGGCTTAGTCGATATCAATCTTCTTCACCCCCTCCCAAACTTGTTATTTGCATTTGTGTACTTATGATAATTTATGTAATATCTGATATTTTTAGTAATTGATGTTTAAAGTGAATAAAATCACCTAAACTCATTTAGTTCTGTGTGTTGGATATACCCAAAGCCCAACATTTCCCTTATTCGTTTAATATAGTTTGTATCAACGTCGTGTGTGTGTTTGAAAACACCAAATCGGTGTGCGCGCAGATGCGAGTCTGGAAAACTGGCAAATAATTGTTTGACCAGGAGAGTGAAAGAGAAGATTGAGAGACACGATTTGTCGTAAATAAGTCTGTCTTTACTCTCCTCCAGCACGCTGTGAAGTAACTATTAAATCTCTACATTTTCTATCACTGAGCTTTCCATCATCATTTTCCACTCTAAACCGGACCACTATTTCTACGACTCTTTTCTCTCAAAATAAATTTACGACATTTATGAATAGAACTATCATTTCTGCAGGTTTTGATATACAACACTTATCTTTTCATTATACATAAATGAAGCAGAAATCAGTAATGACAAATCACACCTCAGGATGTCTTCTTTGATTCTTAGCTGGCAACTGTCAAAGCAGTCAGTGGCCATCATGCCTTGTAGCGTCTTGTAGGGCAGCAACAAACTGCTTCCACTTTGTAGTCAGCGGCCATCCTTTATGCAGTGCCCCCATCTCTGGTTCATTCTTTGCATCTCCACAGTTCTCTGCAAGTTGTTTTTGACCGGCCTATCTTTCACTTTGGTTAAGTGAGCAGGGGTACATAGCATAGTGATGGCATCGGGGTCTCTTCTGAGGATATGGCCAACCCATCTACAGCATCTGCCAGCTATGATAGTGTGCATGTACTCTTGGTTAATTTGAGTAAGCAGTTCTTGGTTGGTGATGGTATTCAGCCAAAGATGGGACCTGAAGATGTACTTCATGCATAATGTTTTTATTTTCCTGGAGTCTACACCTTTTCTGAAATCTTTAAATGTCAGTGGATAGCTATTTGTCAGATTTAATGATCAGGCGTATAATTTTAACCTTTACATTACTCATATGTGATAAAGTGATTAGCAGCAGAGGTCTCACTAGCAAAATAGAGAAACAAAACTAGTAAGTAGTAAAAATGTTATTTACATCATATAGATAATTCAATAACAGTAAACAAAAATTTTTGGTTTAGGTATATTTGATCAATCTGTACCACAGTTACATCAAATAAATACGTAAAATTAAATGTTGAAAACCTTTATAACAAGGTACAAAAGTATGATTCACATAAGTACAGTAAATAAAAATAACAATGTTTGAGTTCTTATTGTTCACAACTGTCACTGTCAGAGTTGTCTTCAAGTCTTTCCTAACAAGTCTTAAGTCGAGTCTCAAGTCTCTAACAGTAGCTTTCAAGTCAAGTCCCAAGTCGAGTCTCATTTATTATCTAAAACTGTTAATAGCCAAAATTGCACTTTATCTAACAATTAATCACTATAAATGATAATGCAAAATAATAATCTCTGTTTTATAGCACTGTTATTGTTTTTATATACTGACTGATTTTATTTTTTCACAGTTTCTAATATATATATATATATTGTTACGGCACTATGTCGAGGTCATGTCACAAGACGGAAGTGGGAGGAAGTCTAGGCGCGAAAGTCAGTGAGTTTCTAGTCAGCGTCCCGAGCGGACGGGGATATATACTGAAGCACATTAAAAACGCACCACTATTATATATACTGATGTCGAGAAGCTGGAAAAAAAAGTGTGGGAATGGATTTTCCCCGTGTTTGTCATGAGGTAGAGAGCGAATGGCTGCTGGAATGGAAAGTGCATGATTCAACCCACGGGTTTGTGTACAGACTACATGAAAACAATGAAAGTTACACGTGCAACACGATTCCCAACAGCTATGACCCTGAAAATGTGTACGCGTTGTGGCAGTATACTCGGTATAAAAAGGCCGTTGAGAAAAAACACCCAGTACATGTGCTTGAAATGCCACGACTATCTGAAAACGACCGCCAACGAGCCATTGGTATGTTGGAGACCGGAATGAGCTCGCGGGCCATTGCCAGAAGGATGAATTGCACCACAGCACTATTGTACGTCTCAATGAACGTTACGGAACCACTGGCAGTGCCCGGGATAGACTTCGGAGTGGCCAACCACGAGTTACTACCCCTGCGCAAGATCGTCATATTGTGCTGAGTCACGTAAGGAATCGTTCTCTCCCGGCAAGTCAAACAGCAAGAGCAATAGTGGGTAGACGTGAGCAAGTCTCTCGAATGACAGTCATACGACGACTCAGAGATACAGGCCTTACTGCAAGACGACCTTATGTTGGGCCAAACTTGACTCACAGACATCGTCAACAGCACCTGCAATGGGCAGAGCAACATGTCAGATGGACTAGACTGCAGTGGAATGCTGTCCTATTCACAGACGAGAGCAGATTCAACATATCCTTTGCTGATGGACGTATGCGGATTTGGCGACGGGGTGGAGACCGCTTTGCAGATTGCTGTGTTCGTCAGCACAATCGATTTGGAGGTGGCAGTATTCACATTTGGGGAGGATTCAGTTTTCACCATCGCTTGCCTCTTCACGTCTTCAATGGAAATGTTAATGCTGTGACATATCGAGATGAGGTTCTGGATGCATTGGTTGCTCCTGCGTTCACAAATTATCCAGACTTGCAGCTTCTCCAGCAGGATAACGCACGTGCGCACACCGCATGCATTACGCAGCAATATCTACAGCAGCAGAACATTGTGACGATTGACTGGCCTGCTCTATCACCAGACATGTCCCCTATAGAACACCTGTGGGACGAGCTTGGACGCAGAGTCTACAGGCAAGGTTCTCCAGCTAATCTGCAACAGCTCGAAGCTGCTCTTACACGTGAATGGGACTTGATTTCCCGGAATTTCCTTCAGAGACTTGTGCGTTTCATGCATGCGCTGCCAAGCTTGTTTGCAAGCACACCGTGGACATACCAGATACTGAGGATAGTGTGAATGAATTTTTTTTATTGGTTGCATTTTTGGTTTTCTCCCTTGCCTGCACAGAATGCAATGAATTTCATAACAATCAAATGTACAAATTAGTGACCAGCATGGATTCATAGGAAAATGAATAAAGATTCCAAATATGTAAACTTGTAAACACTTATATTTACATTTCACACTCTGTTCCTGGATTATACAGGTGGTGCGTTTTTAATGTGCTTCAGTATATTTGTCTTTCGCCAGCAAGTTGCTGTGTGGTTCTTGGGACGGAATTCTAGCCAGAGATTGGCAGATTTGAGTCTATTGGTTATTATGTGTAATTCTGGATTTGTGTAGTGTCCAGTGGATATTATCTTCAGACCGCATATGACGAGTTGTTCATTATTAAAGTCTTGCTTTGTCATAGATTTTTTGGATCGCTAGGATGAGCGATAGTCAGTACAGTGTTTGAACAGGGTAGTCATACTGGTATGTATGCGGCTATTAGATAAATTATGTGAGGCAAGTTTCTCTGGCATATATATATATATATATATATATATATATATATATATATATATATATATATATATATATATATATATATATATATATATATATGTATTCCATACGTTTTGTTGGCCGTGTGAGGCTTAATTGTGTGTGCTTATATTAATAAAGGGAAGTACCTGCAGGTGTTGATTCCTTATGTCAGCCATTATGTTGTGGTCATGCTCCTAGGCAGCGAGCCTATAATTAGTAATATCGTTGTTGTGATAAATCCACAGCATAAGTTGGTTCTGACAACTGGGTGGCTTTGTCCCATTCTTTGAAGGCTATGGGGCCTAGTTTTTCAGTAAAAGGCTAGAAATTATTATGCACATAGTGTGTTAGAAGGCTATGTAGTATTGCGTTCTCCCCTTCAGCTATCACAGCGTTCACGATAGTGAAATATTTTAGTTTTCCAGTTTCACGGCAGTGTGTTTGTCAGTCAGTAGTAGCGAACTGTGTTACGGTCTAGTGCTGACCCGCTATCGGTAGCGACCTAGATTGGAAATAGGTCACAGTGAAAGATTGGTATTTTCAGTTTAGAGTATTGTTGACAGTTATTGTGTTCGACACTGTTTTGCAAGGTAATGTTGGTGCTAAGTTGCAATTATTGTTAGGAGATGTGTCTAAAGTGATAGAATAAGGTCGCAGCTGGCGTCTGGCTTGTCATTTTGAGATATTACAAGTGTACTTTGTAGTGTAGTACTAGGAAGGTAGTGATCCAATTGGAGCAGCAGAGAGTAGATTGTCGAGATTGGTATAGTTTGACCCGAGTGACAGATGGTGTCAAGAGGGAGATAGATTGTTGAGTTTGGTATAGTTTGGCCCGAGTGACAGATTGTGTCAGGAGGGAAGATAGATCGTCTATAATTGGCGATATAGGTAGTATCAATAGTGTTGGCGGCATCCCAGGGTGTATGCAACTACTCATATCTGGTTATTGGTCTAGATGAACGCAGCTGTAGTAAACTGGTTCTTGACAACGTTGTTCGTGTAGCCTACCTGCAGCAGGGTCATCACTTGTACTGCTCTACAGACCCGGAAACTTTACCTTCCGGGGTTTTTGCGAAGTTCAGTCGTGACCATACCTCACTGATGTACCTGTCCAGTGGGTGCCTACTAACGCCTCTGTCGTGACCCGGGAAGTTTATTGTGCTGAAGACTAAAGCCGGCTTATCTGAGTGGCCTGGAGTTCTCTGTGCTGCAGACTGCTGGATTTCTCAAGTGTCGAACTGTGAAGTGATCGGTGTTTGGACATATATAACTTTACGCATCATAGTGCCAAGGGACATACTCGTATTTTTCCGGCACATAGACTTGTGTATAAGTCTTGATATCTGACATAATAAAGTGAGCTCTATTGTGGACAGTGCTGTGAAAGCACCGCGCAGAACAGTGTATTCGTTCGGATATTTGTTGCAGTACCGTGCCAAAGGATACTATAGTTAGAAGATGGCACACAGACTTGCGTTGAAGTCTGGTTTTCAGAAACATTATTTTCGTTTGGACGTTCTCAAGTTTGTGGAGACCTGTTAGTTTGTCTTCATCTTCATCATCGGTGCTGAGGAGCTACTTGGACGAGCGTCGCTGGACCATCAGTTAAGTTTTCTTGTTTGTAAATCTTTGTATGATTTGTTATATTTATGTTTTTCTTGTTTTTCCTCTAAATTCTGTTTTCTTCATTTAAAATTGTCTTTTCTGTCTATAAAACTGATACTACTTATCGTTCAGTCTGGTTCTCTAGCGTAGTGGAACAGTTGTGTCGGGGTCTTGATAGGTCTTTTCTACGGCTGTTTCTTGAGGTTTGCTTATTGGTTTGTTGTTGTTTTCTTTCCTTTTGTTTTGTTCTTTTTTCTCGCTTTCTTTGTAGAAACTTAGTCTGTATTTTTTATGGTGTTAGTTTGCTAGTTAGAATCTTTTACTATAAGTTCCAATTTCTTGGGGTATTTACATTATATATCTTTGATATGTTATAGTGTTAGTATTGCTTATATGTTATTTAGTTTTTTTTCCCTATTGTTATGAGTTGGAAGTGCCTAGTGAAGGAGATAGCTCTCAGTACTTCATTGTTAAGTGTAGTTGTAGTTTAGTCTACTGTATTTAATATTATATTTGTGAGTTCAAGGGTGGACGGATGGCGAGTTTAATGCTTTCTTTTCTTACTTGTGGGAAAAGATTAGATTAGACTGGTTCTTTCTAGGGTGTGGCTGTGTATGTTTAGTGGTGGAGTAAGGCAGAGGCGTTTCCTGCGACTGCCCTACTTAACATTCCAAGCCCTGTTTTTGTTAGGTGTATTGGTGGAGTTTGTATTGACATTGTCCTGTACATGCAGTAATTCTATTGTTGTGTTTAAGTGGTGTGATCTCTCGTTATTCTTGCTATCTTGTAAATACGTTAACAGGTATCCCTTGTTTTCGTTCGTGCTCATACACGCGTTGTATATATCAACCTACCTCTGCTCAACTGTGTCTGTCATCTTATTCACCGTGACGGTTAGTTATCGTTCCATTTAGTGTTTGTCTTTTCATCTGTTCAGTGTTCATTTTTGCCAATTGTAAACTTTCTGGTATTAGGTACAATATTGAGAGTACAAATATTGTCATAGTACAACACTAAAGTGGGTGTTAGTAAGATACTGTGGCGAAGAAGCTGTGTTATTTGTCAATTTTGTGGCGGGGCCACAACCTTACAGTTTTGAGGTGGCATAGCACCAAGAGGTATTATCAGCTGATGAAGTACAACTTTAGACTAAAGTAATGGTCTTTTAGTTGTATCACAGAGACTAAGCAGTCGGAAGGACCAAAATCTAGTGAGTAAGGAGACAGTAAATAACAGTTGAAGTGGATTATATTTATGCATTAAGAGGTGAAGTGGATCATACATACATGCATAGGTTTGTACTTTAAGAAGTAATATTGCTAGTTATATATCATTACTGCATTCTTTGTAGGCAGAGAGGTATCTGTTGATATAAGTGAGGTGGTTTTTGGTACAAGGTATTGAGCAGTTGTATAGTGAGAATCTATAGTAAAAGGAACGAACAGATTCATAAATAGTATTGAGTACTGTGAGTGTACATCATGGACTTTGATAGTTTCATTCGCATAAGCAAAGAATGTGGGTACACTGGGAAATAACTAATGGAGTACGCCAAGGCAGAATTCCACTCAACAGAGAATCAGGATGCCTTAAGAGATTTATGTGCAGAGGAACGAGAACTCAAGAAGGCAGAGTTGGAATTTCAAGAAAAGAAGTTGGAACGAGAGTTACAGGAAAAGAAGATGAAGGAGGATAGAGAGTTGGAATTTCAAGAAAAGAAGTTGGAACGAGAGTTACAGGAAAAGAAGATGAAGGAGTATAGAGAGTTACAATTTCAAGAAAAGAAGATGAGAGAAGCTAATGAGTTTGAATTAGAGAAGAAGAGACTGAGAATAGCTCTGGAAAAGAAAAAGATTGATAAGGAAATACAATTGAAGAGATTAGAAGTGGGTGCGAGTGGTCAGAACTCGACTCCTGTGGGGTCTCATCGTCCCTTTAGGCTGTGTCTGCCAAATTTTAATGATAAAATCGACAGTTTAGATTTTTTCCTCGAGAGGTTCGAGGCCAAATGCGTGGCCTGGAAGGCTGACAGAGACAAGTGGCCATCTCTGTTATCCATGTGACTAGTGGGGCCTGCAATGGAGACCTTCTATAGCCTCCCGCTGAAAGAGCGGGCAGATTACGACAAAGTGAAGGAACGGTTGCTCCGGAAGTTCCGTTTGACGGCTGATGGATACCGGACGCGTTTTAGAAACGCGATGCCAAGTGCAGACCAAGACTTCGAGGAATTTATCTCGAAGATCAAACTTCTGCTCAATAGACGGATCGAGATGGAGGGGATAAACAAGGACTATAATGGCTTGCTAGATTTGATGCTACGTGACAAAATGCTGTCCTCATGTTCAACCGAGTTTGTGGCTTTTTTCCAAGAGCGCCAGCCAAAAGACATTGAGTCTATGGCCCAACTGGGGCACCATTATGTCCTAGCCCATCCGGGCAAACCTATCTAGAAGTCGGGTCTGTCATATGCCTTAATTGCTGGTGTTGGCAAGGCACAACACCAACCATTGCAAAATCAGTCAGGTGATGCAGACAGAGGCCAAGAGCAGAAGTACGATAGGCCCTCCAGTCCCTATTAGCCACGCAGAGGAAATTATGGGAACTTCCGATCCCATCGGAATGGCCGGTCAAACAGGCATAACCGACAATTTAAAAGTGATAGCGACGGAGGAAAGCGCCAAATGCGAAAGAAGGTATGCTGTGAGGAGTCTCGCGACGAAGATCGGTTTTGGTATAAAACAAAACAGTCCAAGCAGAGGAGTGGTTCCTCAGAGAGTCGATCTTCTACTATGATGCGCGGTCTTCACCTGCTAAAAGCCCCAGCAAGAGTCCACGCGATGTGTCGAAAAAGGAGCTCATGTGTTCCAATTGTGGTGGCAATAATCATTACGCTGACAGGTGTCCTACCCCAATTGAAAAAGCGAATTCCGCGTTTGTGTTGGACACAGTCAACAGCGAAAAATGTGTAGGGTCTCATCCTCTGTTCCATGCGAACGAGAACATAGTGCTACACTGCGGGCATGCGTCACCATGTCTGTCGGCGGTCCATGAGACTGGCAAGGTGGCTCCCCACAGAGGTGTGGTGGAGAAGAAACCAGTCTCCGTGATGAGGGATACTGGGTGTACCACAATTGGGGTGCGTCGGTCGTGTATCGACGAGTCCTGCCTTACAGGCAAAACTTGAAGTGTGCTGCATTTGGGGGCAAAGTTGAGTTTTACCCCCAGGCATGTATTAATGTGGACACCCCGTTCCTGTCGGGTAGAGTGAACGCGTTCGTCCTCGAGGACGTAATTGCCGATTTAATCGTCGGCAATGTACGGGGAGTGCATAATGCCATGGGTGTGGCTGGAGCAGAGCCTCAGTGACACCAGAGTTCCGAGGCGGATAACCAGGTGGTGGAGATATTACCACCTGACAAGAAAGTTCATGTGAGACGGGGGTCACGGCAAGTGCCAAGGCACATGAATAAGAATAGTAGAGGCTTATCTGAGAGCCCGATAGCTGGCGATCACACGGTTTGGGTTCGTAATGTTCCCCTGAGTGCTGGTTGGCGCACTCAGATGAGTGTTTAATGAGGTCACGCCAGTTAGATTCGTAGAAGTATTGTCATTGCAGGACAATACCAAAGTTGCAGGAGTGACTTTCACGAATAAGTAGGGTGCTTGTAATACAGTCAGATGGAAGCACATGTCGTTGCTCCATAACCACCTGCTGATAGTCCAGCAATAGCAAAGGATAGGTATCGGGTTTGCATTCAGTAGGTTGTTTCGGTTAACGCGAACCGAACCTTAGAGTCTGACCCACGCCTCCAGTACTATTCTGACGAGAGTATAGATGTTTTGTAAACTTTAAAACATCATGTTTATGCTACACTATGTTGTGCTTTGTACTTGATGTATTATGAGGCCATAAAGACAATTACCTATATAATTGAATTTACTATATGTTTGAAATTGGTAAAAGGAATGGATGTACCAATTATTAATTATTTTTTATGTATAACTATGTAATAGTTACTATGAACGTACCATGCACTATGTTTTTGTCATTTTTCACGACTGCCAGAGCCTGGGATAGCTTACTTCATACTTATGTTGTGTTTGGGGGTATCTTGGAGAATGCAGTATCTGACAATGGCAGGATAGAACTATGGCTTTCTCTCGGTTCAGATGAGGAGATGCTGTTTATGGCATATGGTCGTCCCAACTCCAAAAAGGGTCGGGCGAAGCCACCTCCGATGGAAGAAAACTACGTTTTCTTTCTTAAAGGGGGGTGGATGTCACGGCGCTATTTCGCCGAAATATCAGACTGGCTACATTGTGTTTTTGGCAACACTGAGATAACTTTATCGTCGAGGTAATGTGACAAGACGGAAGTGGGAGGAAGTCTAGGCGCGAAAGTCAGTGAGTTTCTAGTCAGAGTCCCGAGCGGACGGGGATATATTTGTCTTTCGCCAGCAAGTTGCTGTGCGGTTCTTGGGACGGAATTCTAGCCAACGATTGCCGTATTTGAGTCTGTTGGTTATTATGTGTAATTCTGGATTTGTGTAGTGTCCAGGGGATATTATCTTCAGACCGCATATGACGAGTTGTTCATGATTTAAGTATTGCTTTGTCGTAGATATTTTTTGATCGCTAGGATGAGCGATAGTCAGTACAGTGTTTGTACAGGGTAGTCATACTGGTATGTATGTGGCTATTAGATAAATTATGTGAGGCAATTTTCTCTGGCATTTATATATATATGTATTCCATACGTTTTGTTGGCCGTGTGAGGCTTAATTGTGTGTGCTTATATTAATAAAGGGAAGTACCTGCAGAAGGTGTTGATTCCTTATGTCAGCCATTTTGTTGTGGTCATGCTCCTAGGCAGCGAGCCTATAATTAATAGTAGCGTCGTTGTGATAAATCCACAGCAAAAGTTGGTTCTGATATATATATATATATGTATATATATATATGTATATATATATATGTACATATATATATGTACATATATATATATATATATATATATATATATATATATATATATATATATATATATATATATATATATATATATATATAATATATATATATAAATATATATATATATATATATATATATATATTTATATATATTTATATATAGTAAATATTATATATATTATATAAATAGATAAATATATATATATATTATAAATATATATATATATATATATAATATATATATATATATATATATATATATTTATATATATTATATATTTATATTATATATTATATACGAGGGGCGTTCAGAAAGTAATGCACTACATCGTTTTTCTCAGAAGCTGTTTATTCAAAAAGCATGAAATTTATACACAATATACATGGTTATGTCATGTAAACATGGGTATTATTCAACATAATCCCCATGAACTTGTACGGCTTTATGCCAGCGCGAAACAAGTGCATGTATTCCTAGCCCGTACCAGATTTTGTCTTGATCATGTAGCCATTTCTTCGCTGCATGAATCACTCCTTCATCATCTTCAAACCTTGTCCCATGGAGTGCATCTGTAAGTGGACCAAATAGATGAAAATCAGAGGGTGCCAAATCGGGACTATAGGGTGGATGGGGTAGTACAGTCCAACCCAATTTGGTGATTGCTTCCCGTGTTGCCAGACTTGTGTGAGGTCGCGCTTTGTCGTGAAGGTGAAGCAGGTCTGCTGGATTCTTGTGCTGCCGAACTCTGCGAAAACGTTGATTGAGTTTTTTCAATGTCTTAATGTAAGCTCGCGAATTGATTGTCTCTCCTCTTGGCATAACGTCCACAAGAATTACACCTTCAATGTCTCAAAAGACAGTGATCATGACCTTTCCAGCTGAAGGAATTGTCTTGAATTTCTTTCTTCGTGGTGATTGCGGATGATGCCACTCCATTGACTGTCTTTTTGTCTCAGGTTCAAAATGATGTGCCCAGGTTTCGTCACCTGTAACGATCTTAGCCAAAAAGTTCTCTCCATCAACATTGAAACGCTCCAACAATTCAGAAGAAATTGCTTTTCTTTGCAATCGGTGGTCATTTGTGAGACTTCGAGGAACCCATCTTGCGCAAAAATTAGAAAATCCGAGAGTTTTTATAACTGCATTTGCACTACCAATGCTGACTGACAGCTGTAAGGCCAATTGTTGAGTAGTGATTCGCCTATCAGTAAGAATAATGCCCTCAGCGCATTTCAACATTTCTGCGTTGGTAGCTGTGGCAGGACGTCCACAGCGCGGCCGATCAAGCAGCTCCGTATCTCCACTTCCTGATTCTTTGATTCTCTGAACCCAGCGACTGATTGTACTCCTGTCGACTGCAAAACTTCCATACACATCACATAGACGCTTGTGAATGTTCACAACAGTTTCCTTCTCTGCAACGAGAAATTCTATCACAATTCGCTGCTTATAACGCAAGTTGCTAACACGCTCCATTTCAACGGTTTAGGGCAGACGTATTATTTGGCCGGTTGCGGTGCAATTTGGTGCACACAATTGGTGCTTGCCATATTTGAAGTGTGCAAAATTTCATGCTTCTATCTTTATTATTAGCTGAGAAAAACGATGTGGTCCATTACTTTCTGAACGCCCCTCGTATATATACATGTGCATGTATGCAAACACATACGTACATCTGCTAGGAAAGAAAGTAACACTGAAGGTGTCTGAGAAAGCTTCAGAAAAGGAATGGTTAAAATGTTATAAGAAAAAGAACATATTATGCACCCCCGCCCCCGCCCACCCCCCGCCCCCCCCCAACCATAAGTGTATATTTAGACCAGCTGAGAAGGAGACTAAACGATGTACTAAATGTTCATGGACAAAAATGAATCTGAATGAAAATAACAGATCACAAGAGTGTCATATATTTCATGTTTCACATAACAAGATATATTTAAACTGCAATATCAACTTTACTCTCACTTTCCTCTATTATGCATTCATTTTGTTTGTAATAGACCACGGAAATTATTTTTAAAGTTTTAACAGAACGCACATTTTACAAAACTGTAATTGAAAACAAGTATGTCTGAAATGTACTGAAAGACAAAAAAAAAAATCTGTACAATATCCCAGCTGATGATTTTTTTTTTTTTTTTTTGTATAAGTAAACAAAATTTTGATCATCTGGGTTTATTAAAAAAATGATATGGCACATACACAAAAAAGTATTTAAAACAATGAGTCTTTTTAGAAAGTAGAAACTGTATTTTCATACTCCACTGCTCCACCATGGGTGTCTCTGTCTGTGTCGTCACTTGATTTTTCTGATTTCCCTGTGTGGACATCTTCAATCTCTTCATAATGAGTGTATGCTGGTTCATCTTCTTTGTTCGGTTCTTGTAAAATATTTTCATACTGTAAATCTAATATGGAAAAAGGAAAATCTTGTGAAAAGTGATGAATATTGGCTTTTGAGTGAATTAACATAAGAAATACATATTGTTTGTTTTACACATACATTTTAAAAAATAATTACCTGCATATGTCATCAAATTAATGTTATCTATGAATTGAATCAATAGCAATCATGTAAATTATTAGAATTTATGAAAATATAGCATTCCAAATAGTTTAAATGTTAAGTATAATTAAAACACAATATACCAGATTGAAATGATGTTTAAAAAATGGTTTAATTATAATAGGACATTCTCAAAACTGGCAAATAAAGAGGAGTTTTGACAACAACGTCAGCTCACAGAATGTCGAATAACAATTATACTGAATACAAAGAATGCTTGAATGATTATTTACACGATCTTAGCTGAGTCAAATGTTCACAAGGATAGTTTTCATCTTCAGCCTGTTTTCTATTAATAAAGAAAGAAAAAATTGTTGCCTACATTTCATATTTGTTTATTACACTATTCTTGTAGATGTGCTGAAACAACTGCCCATTTAAATGATAGTGAATGGGTCTGATAATATACATTTTAAAAAAGCATAGTATAATACCAAAAATAAACAAAACATAAACAACCAAAGTTGTTATTAAAAAAATTAGGACCATTAAATAAATATGACAAAATAATTGTAATTTGTATTATTTAAGCAGAAAACATCAGATTAAGCTGGGAGAACAGGTCCTGGAGCAGGTCGACCACTTTAAATACCTCGGAGCTATTATAGACCGAAAGGGAGGCATCAAAGAAGAGTTGGCCACTCGAAAAGCAGCAGCTGGGAGACTTTTTCAGGCCATAAGTCGAGGATTCCTCAGCAAGAGAGAGGTTGGTAAGAAAACGAAGATGGCTGTATACCGCTCCACCTATGTCCCAGTCTTGACATACGGATGCAAGTCATGGGCAATGACTACAACCCATAAAAGCCAGATCCAAACCTCAGAAATGAGGTATCTGAGGAAGGTGGTTGAAGTAACAAGAAGAGACATGGTACGCAACCAGACGATACGTCAAGGCCTTAAATCCTACCCCCTGCAGACCGGGTGGGTTTGAAAAAAAATCGAAAAAAGGTGATTCGTCTTACGAGGACAAAAGACAAAGAAAATAGTCTAAGTTACGGCCACAAGGCCTTCGTCAGGAAAGGAAGAAAGTGAAGTCTAGATAGGACACATAAAAAACTTAATAAAATAATAAAATAAAAACTGGGTACTTCCCTGAAGGCAAGAACCGAAATTCGCTGTCTGTTGAAGAGCGCGTGGCTGAACAGAAAGCGACTTCCGCCGCCGGGTGTACACAATACATACTGAAAAACTAAAAAACGAAACCGGACAATAAACTACCCAACGGGATAAAAGTGGGGACTGGAAATAGAAGAGGACAGAATGAGTGGGAGATAAATAAATATGAAATTAAAAAATGTATATGGCATACAAATAGAAGAATAGGATAAGAGTGGAAAGAGTCAAATAGAGCAAGAGAGGAAAGGGTGACCTCAGACAAAGGTGTGAAAAGTGTTGAGACCGGCTGGTTTTAGACACCCCATGCGGTGTATAAGACGGTTCTCAAGCTGTTCTCGGCTGGCAGTGTCAGAGGAGCAGGATCGGATCGCTGTGACCTGGATGTCGATGGGACCATGGTGGTCAGGACCATTGAAGTGTATGGCAACTGGTGTGGACTTTTGCTGAGCGATGTCATTTAAGTGCTGGCTGAATCTGTCCCCAAGTCGTTTGCCTGTTTGGCCAATATAGGTTTTGCAGCAACGTTTACATATGATCGTATAAATGACATTGCGCGATTCACACGTGAAGCTACTAGTGATGGTGTACGTAGCCTTAGGAAAGGACACCTTCTGGGTTGAGGTGACATACTTGCACGTGTTGCATCTTATCCGACCACAGGGTAGTGTGCCAAAGTGAGTGGCATTCTCCTTTGGGAGACGGCTGTGAACAAGAAGATCCTTCAAGTTCTTGTCACGTCTATATGCCACCAAAGGTGCTTCACTGAATACTTCTTGGGTCACAGGCTCTGCTTGGAGGATAGGGAGGTGGCGGAAAAGGATCTGTTTGACAGTAGTACTATGAGGGTGATGGGTCAAGATTAATTTGACTCTATCCGAAGTGGATTTATGGTGAGGTATGAGGGCCTCCTGACGAGAGATGGGGAGCACACGTTGGAGAGCAGAGGTGAGAACATGTTCTGGATAAAGTCTGTTACGGAAGAAATCCAACATCTCATTTGCTCGTAAGTGGAAGTCATCGTCGTCTTGGCATAAACGGCGGAGGCGGAGAAGTTGTGAAAAAGGAAGGGAGTCACGACAGGCCCGAGGATGAGAAGAGGTATACAGGAGGTAGCTGTGGGCATCTGTCGGCTTGTAGTATACTGAGGTATTAAGGCCGGAGGGCGTGATAGAAATAGTAATGTCAAGGAAGTTGACAGAAACTGTGGAGACGAGGGAGGTGAACTTAATGGTGGGGTGAAAGTGGTTCACAAAGTCGATGAAGCGGTGTAAATCAGTCTCAGACATATCTGTGAGACCTATGCCATCATCGATATATCTGCGGTAAAACCCAGGGAAAGGACCGGAGTATTGTTGCCATATCTGATGCTCCAAGTGGCCCATGAATAGACAGGCATAGCTGGGACCCATCTTCGTTCCCATGGCAACACCACTAATTTGGTCAAAAAATTGACCATTGAATTCAAAGGAATTCAGGTTAAGGACCAGTTCAGCAAGACGGAGAAGGGTGTCAGTGGATATAGAAGGGCAAGTGCGCTGATCCAGAAAAAACCGAAGAGCTCGGAGACCATCAGAGTGGGGAATAGAGGTATACAGAGAGCAGACGTCTAGCAAGAAAAGACGGTAGGAGCGGTCTGCTGGGAGTCGGATAGAGGAGAAAGTAGTAAGAGCGTGATTGGTGTCTTTGATGAAGGAGGGAAGACTCTCAACGATAGGCTGGAAAATGCTGTCGAGGAAGTCAGAAATGTGTTCAGTAGGACAAGAACAGGCTGAGACAATAGGTCTTCCAGGGTTTTCGATCTTGTGAATTTTGGGGAGCATGTAGAATACAGGCTTGCCCAAAGAGCTGTCATGAATCCTAAGACGAGATGCCCCGGGAGGAAGATCATTACTATTAATAAGCTGTTTAATGGTGTTGTGTACAATGCGATTGTTAGAGACAGTCGCATCGCTGGTCCTAGACCTGTAAAAAGAGCCATTGGTCAACTGGTTTTTACCTTCACTTAGGTACAAGTCTTTCTGCCAGACGACAATGGCTCCTCCCTTGTCAGCCGGTTTGATGACAATGTCGTCTCTACGGCGAAGAAGGGAGAGAGCACTAGACTCTGCCGAAGTGAGATTGGAATAATGCAATCTACGAGGGTGGAGCTGCTGAATGTCATGGATGGTGTTCTTGATATACAGGTCCAGGGCATGAGAGGCTCCAGGTTTAGGTGTAAAGGCAGACCCAAGTAGAACAGTCCCAATTAAGATGGTTTGGCCATGTCTGCAGAATGGGAGAAGATCGGATACCACGACAAGCATGGGAAACAAAGAGCCAAGGATCCAGACCCCGAGGACGACCCAGAGTCCGCTGGGAGGACAACATTAGACAATCTTTGAAGGATCGAGGACTAGAATGGAACCAGACCAGGAGGAAGACAGCCGATAGGATAGTTTGGCGCTCTCTCTTCCAAACCTCTACACCTCACGGTAGAAGGGGAACGACTAAGTAAGTAAGTATTATTTAAGCAGTCATTTGGTGATTTGCAAAGTGATCTATTTATGTTTTGTCTTAATGCAAAGTTAATGTACACATGTTAAAACGGTCCTTGTTAATTGACTACCATTATTCATGCCTAAAAGGACAAAAAAAATTACCTGTCTCTTTGTCAGGTGAGAGAGTCTGCCTGCAGATGAAGTAAGTGTAGATTATTACCTGTCTGCACAGTTTCAGTTAACATTTGTGGTGATAGAAAAATAGTTACTACATAATCATGAAAGAGACAGAAAAACAGAACTTGTGGACAGACAAGCTAGAAGAAAATACATTTCACAAATGACACAAAATGAAATACGATCCGATGAACTACTGACACGACGTACATTTTTAATAAAAGGGAAACAAAAGGCATAGATAGAAAGAAAGTTCTTAAAATATAAACAGCCTTTCCAATTCACAAGAAACTTACATGTGACTATCTGTATTTCTATCTTTAACACCTCGGTTCAGCAGTCCTGAAATGTATGAATCCATATATGATTATCTGTCCTTCATGAGTGTAACGACTCTATTTGCGCACTAGATAGAGACTTGTATTTGAAGGCTTTATGGTGCGCACAAAGGTTCAGATGTACTTGAGTGTATTCACTGCTTATGTCTTTGTATAAAGTAACATGCAGTGAGGTTAAATAAAAGTTTATATATCTCAGCTACTATGATTTAAGGAAAATTAAAACAATGCCCCACAAATGGACAAGTGTCATGTAATGTAAACAATACATGTGGTTGAGATCTACAGGAATACAAAGTATTTGAATGAGTTTCCTTGATGAATGATTTGCATATGATATATATATATATATATCATCCTAACCCTAAACCCTAACTGCTACGAAAGAACACATAACTACACATATTCACTGCAGAGCAAAAAAGCACGAGTAATAGGAAATTACCATATCATATATATATATATAGGGACCAGAAGACGCAGCAATAGAGACCGAAGTCAGCGACTCATAGCTTGACTGCCTGCGTCAGAACCAGCGAACCAGAGCTGGTCAAGACCGTGCTCCACCTCGACGTGGTGGTCCTGGAAACAGCCTGCAGCAAAGCAGTCTGGCTGAGCGAGCACGGATCGCAATGGGAAGGCAAACCCGGTCCTAAAAAATGCCGTGCAGAAGTCGGATGTGTCGACCGAAAGGTGCAGATATCACAGCTACGTTGTAAACAGACACAACGCAACCACCGTCCTTTTCAGGGCGAACGAAGAAGAAGATATATATATATACAGGGTGGCCCAAAAAAAGTGAGAACATCTTGTAGCAAAGGGTTATTTAATATAATTGAATTAATATAATGTTTTGTCATTTACAGTTGTATGCCAAGTAATTACGCTAATCAGAAAACATGTTCAATGTGTCCCCCCTGCTTCCCAACGACTTTTTGTAAGCGTTGGCGCCACTCGTTTATGCTTCTGTCAATAAAGCGCTGCCCTAGATTTCTCCATTCCTCGATTGAGCGGCGCAACTGTGATAAATTTTAGCCGACGGTAGACTTTTTCTTGCAATGCACCCCATATGGCATAATCGACAGGGTTTAAATCAGGACTGTGCGTTGGCCACATGTTTGGCTCGATAAAGGTAACATTCTCTTGATCAAGAAAGTTTATCGTATTTCTGGCTGTGTGTGATGGAGCTCCGTCCTTCTGTAATGTCCAGTTATGGCAACCGCATGTCGCTTGAATGTAAGGCAGCAAACCTCGAGTGAGAACATGTTCACAATAGTATTCACCACTTAATTTGGCGTCTGGTTCAACGAACACAACACTAGTTTTCCCCATTCGAGACACACCAACTGATACCATGATACCGCGGCTGAAATGTTCACGTTCTCGTATGTCTCCTTTCTGGAACTTGCTTTTTCTTTGTTGTAGCTGAGAGATTTATGATTAATAAATTTCTATATCTTTACTCTATTCTACCCGTGTCTTCTACCTTATTATCGCTCTTTTATTCTTTTTTTTTTCGCATTCGTCTGATTGTGAAAAATAAAACTCTCCCATTCATACCTTCGCCTGTCTCTTTTCTTATTTAGCAACGCATTTTTATTGCAGTTTAGCTAAGTTCTTGAGTAGACCGAATAGTGTAAAATTCGTCTCGACAGACATGGGATGGCAGACATATCGTTTAACATTTTCATCTGACACGGCGCTCTTGGTTAAGTTGCTCGGTGTTAGGTGTGAGAAGGCGCCAACATGCATCGCTGGGAAATAACCATCAGCTATCTGCAAGTGTGAAACGCGTCTGGCAGTTTCAGTGCCGTCGTCTGAGTTTTATGTAGGTGTTAAGACTGGAACTATTTCTGGTTTTCGAGAATTAGGAAATCATTTCTTTTCATAAGATATAAACCCGAGTAGTTAGACTTCAGGCATTCAGTACTCCTAAGTTGCAGTAGACGGATCGCTCGAGCTAGAGTATAAGCTTGTATAGCGAAGTTCTAAGTTTTATCGTTAATTTTTGCCAAGCTTCTAGAATACCTATCTAGTGAATAATTCTAGTCGTGGTGATAGCCGTAGTTCTGTTTGGAGGTAATATTATATCTAGTATTTTGTGAGTGATTTAAGTGGTAAATCGCCTATTTTATTTTCACTAGTTAGATTTCTGTGCAGAGGGATTAAATTATAAGTCTGTATTATTCTCTAGTTGACGTGTTACAGTGGAAAGCAGAATAAAATATTATTTATAGCTTAAACTCATGCAGCTGTAAATAAAATTTAGTTAAATTGCTAGTAATCAGTCGAGAATATTTTAAACTAACTTATAACTGCACTGATTCATCATTGAGTATTGACGAAATACGTATGTATTTCTAATTCATGATGATTGGTTTTTATGAATATTATATTTTACGCGAGGATAGGAGGTGTGTATAATATTGTGGTTAAGTATTTTGTACTTTTCTCTTCCTTACACAGTTTTGGGTCAGCCCAATTTTTACCAGCGGTTTTAGTACAACTGAGAGAAGAAACATTTTTTAATCTTTAACCACGTGAGTTTACAAGTTAACACCTGTCTGGCAGTGTGTGTGCCTCCAGAAATAGACAGAGTACAAATCTCACTAACGGTTTTAAAGACTAAATGCCTATACTGTGCCTTTGAGCCAGATTATATTTCTTCACAAACTCTCAGGTACATGCAGCCCTGTGGTGAGAAAAATTACAAAACATTAACATTGCAACATTTTGACTAATTGTGGTGTGACCAAATTAAATTTCTATACTGAGAGAAGGCACCGACCTGACATTCCTAGGTACTGGAAACCCTAAGCTATTGACACTGTGCTCGCTGTTTCCTTCATGCCTGGACAATTTTAATGTGACATAAACAGATATCCTAAATAATAATAACCAAGGAAACGTTCCCTGAAGTAGTGAATTCAACCTGTCTTTGCGGAGCTGGGGTTCCCTTGGCCAAGAATAACACTGGAGATTATGTATGTGTATGTCCTAAAAATTGTTTTTCCAGAAGTTGCTACCAAAGCTGTAAGTACGAATACAAGCGCGTGGCCACGGCTGACATGAATAGAGTGAATGCAGGACTGAGTGATTCCTTTATTGTTGTATTTTTGGCACCCATTTTGCTGTCTTAAATTCCTTTATGTAGTTTTTTTTTGGTTGCTAAAGATATATTCCTTAGGATAGAGCAGAGTATCAGTTCTGTTCATACCTTTAAAGGGAAATCATAGAACATAGCGTATATATCCGTGACTCTTTGGGGCTATCACTTTTCTTCTAACAGGATCGTGAGCTAAATATCGAGGGAAAAGATTACACCTATGGGTCTATTATACTTGTAGTAATTCATTACTTTATATGTATTTTCTATGCTTGATATTAACATTTATGCGTTGTGGTAAAATTGTCCTTATGTTAATAAATTTACATAAACTTTATTCAAGCGTGTCGGTCAGCTCCTTCCAAAATATCTATATTTCATTGTTATAGTTTTTCCACGTCTGTGCGTCTAACTGTCATCACTTATGTGTGTGTGTACGTGAGTGGAGATATATATTTAATATATATGGTTTTTAGACTGTCTGACTCCTCTAGATCTGTTGTAGAAGAAAGGCTAAAAGAGAGAGAAAATTCTCGATTTCAGAGACAGACTCTATTAATTTCTCCATCTCACTCCTTGTGGTGGGTTTTGATGTCAAATGTTGAAGTATTAATTGTTACAGATGTGAGATCAGCTGTGCAATCCCCTGAGTCTAAATGTTGTTGAAAATGTTCTCAGGGAACCTGTCTGCTACCACCCTATGACCTCAATCTGCTATATTTTATCCTAATTAGGTGTACAGGTATATGGTTGTTGACTAGCTAGATGTCTAGGGTAATGTGCACTGTACTGTGAAATGAAAATGACAACAACTGCACTATTAATTCAATACAAGTAATTAACAACTCACTGCTTTAACTTTTGAACTTAAAATCTTTTTACTATTTATTTTTCTGTATCACATTTTCTTGGACACAGGAATGTTTAAAACTCAAAGAATAATTCACTTTATTTACAGAATTAAAAGTTCAAATAATATTGTGTCTGTCACTTCTTGATCTGGAAATCTATGACGGGAAGTGTTCTTAATGAAGTAATACCCTCTAAGAATGAGCACACTGTGAGAGAACAACTGTTCTCGTCATGTCTTAAAATCTAGTTGATATAATTTTAGGTGGAGAATCAGTTCTGTGAGCTAACATATGCCCTTAAACATAGGGGCTTATCTCATATATATGCTAGAAATCTGTGATGTCCTGCTCACAACTCTTCATGTACACAGCACTGTACAGCTTTCAGAATTCTTGATACTTCGAGGCACACAGATATGACTTTCTCGAACTGGTAATTGCAGTTGAACAATATAATCGTGACTGGCTCACTTTCGTTTCACATAGAAACCCTGGAAGTAGAGGATTAATTTCCCTCAATATAACAGTCTGACCTATCTCCATTCCTAACAAGTTTACATGTATCAATAGATTTAAGATCAGTGAAAAATATTACATAAACAGTTATTGTTCCTATTTGAATTGGGTGCCCTAATTCCCTCATCAGGTACTCTTAAAACATATGTTTGACACATTCCTTGTCATAGGAAAATATATTTTAATTAAATAAAGTCAGGTGAAAACCTGTGACTTATAAGAAGGGCCAGTGGTTTTTTCTGGTCTCGTATCATAATATTATACATCAATTCCCCCCCCCCATTTATTAATTTCTTTTCTCCCAAAGTAAAAGTAAGCCTGTAAGGCTTTAAAAAGAAGATAAAATATTTTCTACCAACAATTCTGGCTTAACACAAAAATATGAAGTGGGCACCGTTCCTAGCTATGCCTCTACACCCTTAAAATATTCATTCATAGTCAATAATACAAATACATATCATTAACAATAATAATTATATAAATGGTTCTCTTACCGCATTCAATGAAAATATCTCACTAAGTAAAGTTAATCAGGCTATTAATGGTCACACAGTTTGAATGCCTGCTTTTTGCAGAACAGTGAAGGAAATTTGAGCACAAATCTCGGTCTTTTGCTGCTATAACTTTAACTAGTGGACTGTTATATTTTAAGTGGCAATGAACACTTATTTCATTGCGTATTTATTCCTAGTGTTTGTCTATTCTACTCCAGCCAATCGGATGATGTTTTGCTCTCTCGCGTCTTTTTTCAAAATTTAACCTACACTTTAAAATCGTGGGACCTCCCCCCTCTCCCAATAAAAGGGCAAGCCGAGTGAAAATTCTTTAAGTCGTCTCTATGTCCTTCCATTTTACAATAATTTCTATTATCTATATTAAGTAATTTTAATAAAGAAAGGCAATATTTACTCAGGCTATGTTTGTCTCATATAGTAGATATAAATTTTATTCTTCTGTCTATTCATATTTTCTCAATTTTCATTTTCTCTCTCCTTTATTCAAATAACATATTTCTTTATAATTTTTCTGAGTAACCATACTATGCTAATAACCATGTATTGTCATTGTATTTATTAAATCGTCATTTATTTATTTATTTACGAGTCGTCCTATTTTAATTTGCCATCATGGCGTTTGATCTTACTCAAGGGTTTAATAAGTTTCACTTTTGCCCTCTTGATACCCCACTCTAAAGTATTAAATTCAAACTTCCACGTTAATAAGTAAATTTTTCCTTTTACCTACAAATACATCCTAGGCATTGAATATGCGAGCTCGTATCCACAATATTTTTTTTTTTCAATGTTAAAGTCTCCCGATCTAGGTGGTTATATATTTAAACTGCGCGACTAGAGAACTGTGTATGCGTGAGGCTTTGCGTCGTTTATTCAAATCTGCTAGTAGAAATATCCCCGCCTTTCCCAATCTGCGAGGCCTACAAACCACTATCGCTTGTCACTAATCATATTTTCTGTCGTTCTTTCATTCCTCCGTCTCTCATCTCTCGCTCTTTCTTGGAACGAATACGTCTTGATTTTGTCTAAACGTTACAGTTAATTTCAAGGACAGAGCATTGAAAACGTGCAGTATTGGAAAAGAGGTATCGTTCGTTTTTGCGTTACCGGTTTGAATCTACCGCAAACTGGGACGTAGGAGATGCATTACGTCCACAACTCTGGAATAGTGGCAAATTTATTTAGCATAGGGGTTAATAATACTGTCTTTGGCGATTGTATCAATGATCTTACTACACTCGTGGAAACCAATTTTCTATTATTATCTCTCACTGTTGCTATCGCTTATTCTAATCTATTCAGAAGGGACCAACCCAAGTCTTAATTCCCCTATCAAAAATCTACGACAGAATGGTCGCTCGTTTTTCTGGGAATTGAACTCTAGTCCTGAGCAAATATGAATATCAGCTCGTCTGCAGGATTAATTTTCTTTATTCTGATATAGAGTAAGAGTGTGATGCCTTGTGACTTTTAATATCTTTAAAAATAATTATCCCCTGGACAATCGATCTGTTTATGGGCTTGCTGACCACATGTATAAAAATTGTTTTTCCACAGCATTTTTTGAACATATTATACATTTTGATTTACAGGTTGATTTTGTCGGAAGATATGTTATATGTTGATTTTGTAATACTAAACCACTGGTAGATTTTGTGATTTTAAAAACAATCACAGGGTAGTGAAGCAGAAAGATGTTTGAACTAAGGTAAGGAGCGCGTTCGGACTATTCGTCCTGTTAATTGCCTCCCTTACCCTAACTGTCTTCAGGGGTGAACTTGATAGTGGATTATAAATTAAGGGATTTTTTAATTCTCCTTAAAAAGTTTTTGCAATAATTGTTTTGTTTCCACTGTAGCAACTTATTTTTGTTAGTGATTAATCTATACTACCATTTATTTGGCATAGTCGCTTGCATTTAGAGCTTTTAGTGCCGATTACTAGCAGCGATAGTTAGATACTACTATTTAGGAGGAGGTATCCCAGTTAAAATATATCATCTTTTGTTGGTATTTTCTCGCAAGGGGTAAGGAACCAGTGTATCCTTTTTCTTACTTCTTTCTCGACTAGTCTCAGTCACCTATTTGCAATGGCAGAGAGGGCGAAACTTACGCAGATCCTCAGGGACGAAGCGAGAGAAGAAGGTTTACAAGGAGAGGAAGCGAAAGCTTTTGTCAGGGACGAACTTGAAAGATATGATGCGGAGAAGAAAGAAGCAGAAGCTAGAGAGAAGGAGAAGGCAGCTCAAGATAGAACAGAGAGGAAAGAGCAAAAAGAGCGTCAAATAGAACAGAAAAAAATTGATGCAGAAATGGAAGCTCGCAGGACACAGCATGAGGAAAGAGAGAAGGAGAGACAGCGGGAGGAAAGAGAGAAGGAGAGACAGCACGAGGAAAGAGAAAATGAGCAACGACGACAGCATGAGTTGGCTCTTAAAGCTCTAGAAGTCCAAAGTCGTGGGGCTGCCTCTACCTCCAGCAATGGAGAGTCTTCTCCTCATTCTTCCTTAACTGATCCTTCTAACACTCAATCTCTTCAACTCAATGCTATGTCTTTTGCTCTAGAATCTTTCCCTTGTCCTAATGAGAAGATTGACACATGGCTAGAAACATTTGAGAAAATTGCAACTCTGTATGGTTTAGAGAGGTCGCGTTGGAATATGAAGCTTTCTCAGGCTTTGAAAAACAATGTGTATGATGTTTACGCCAAACTGGAAAGCAGCCAACAAGACAACTATGACGTGTTGAAGAAAGCTTTACTTGAGCGCTTTGAAATGAATGCGCGAACGTTTTTGCAACTATTTCGCAAAAACAGGAAGGAGAGCTCTGAAACTTTTCAGCAGTTCTCGTCTTGTTAGAAGGGATACTTGACAAAGTGCCTTGAGCTTTCACAGCTCGCCTCTACCTATGAAGGTCTTGAAGAGTTCGTTATATGCGAACAGATAAGGAACACTTTGTCTGCTGACACCCGGAGCTTTCTAGCTGAGCAAGGGGCAGAAAAGCTTGAAGACATTTTTGAAAAGTCTGAGCGATATTATAATGCGCTGGCCGAACAGCCGGCCACAAAACGTAAACCGACAGAAGAGCCTTTTCGAAAGAATAATCTAGACCAATCTTCTCATGCTTCTAACCAAAATAACCACAGAGAAACTGGACCTCAAAGCCCCCCTCCTGAAAAGTCTAAGTTCTACAAAAACAAGTACCCCAACAACAACAAACAGTCTGATCAACCCAAACGTCCTACATGGCAGCGCAGCCAGAAAGGACAAGGTTTCAAAGGGAAAACCCCTCAGCATGGGACATATGATCAGAGCGAGCACACCGAACCTAAACGCATCGGATGCTTGCAACAGTCTTGCAAGGTAGAATTAATGTCAGTGATTCTCAACCTGAAGAGGGGAGACCCTCAACGCGAGGTACTGTTATTTTGAACGGTTCTTCAGCGTTTTTTATTTGACACGGGGCTTTTTATTTTGATTGCATTGTCGCCAGGCACCTGGTCAAACCCGGTCAAGAGACAGATGAGACCGTCCAACTTTGTGGAGTTTCTAACAGTGATGCACTTACAGCGCTTCCCATCGCATTGGTGAAGATCCACTCTGATTTTGTCAGAGGTGTGATCAAAGCGGCTGTTATGGATGACCCGATCTACCCAGTCATACTTGGTGGTAGATATGTGTCTATTGGGAAACCGGAAGAGCCAGTTGTGGCAGCAGTAACTATAAGAGGGCAAACCAAGAGGGAACGGGAGCCTGCGCAAAATTTGTTACCTATGGAACTTAAAGAAGCGCAACAAAAGGATCCTACTTTGGCACCCTGCTTTAGGAAACTGCCCATGGAGAAGGAACCCAAACAGCACGGGGACATTTTTTCTGAGGATGGCGTACTTTATCGGAGAACGGGCAAGCCTGACCAAGGTTACAACCAGCTCCTAGTACCGAAACAGTACAGGAGCCAAATCCTAGAAATGGGGCACTCTCTTCCCTTCAGCGGACATATGGGACAGAACGCCACAAACCAACGGATAACTACTCATTATTGGTGGCCAGGAGTGAACTTTGATATTATCAGATATGTGAAATCCTGTGCCCAGTGCCAACGTGTGCCACCCAAGCAACGAACGCCCTCAGTCCACATGGGTGAAATGCCAATAATAGGAACACCATTTGAACGGGTAGTGATCAACATTTTAGGACCCTTAGAAAGGACTAAAAGAAGGAACAGGTTCATCCTCACCTTAATCGACACATGCATGCACTATGTGGGTTAAGAAGCTATCCCGCTAACATGCACAGATGCCAAGCATGTCGCAGAAGCCCTCGTGCAGATTTTTACCCTGATGGAATTCCCTCAACAAGTGTTGACGGATAACGGATCTCCATACCGAAACCTGTTGATGGATGAGATCGTTAAGATCTTGAGGAACCAGCACATCTACACTAAGCCTTATACTCTGGCCAGAAGTGGGTTAGTAGAACGTGTTAACGGAAACCTCAACATGATGTTAAGTCAACTGGCACAAGTGAAACCTGTCGATTGGGATTTATCTATCCCTGCAGCTCTATTTGGCTACAGAGAAACCCCACATACGTCCACAGGATTTCCGCCAGCCACGCTTTTATTCGACAGACCCATTAAGGGCCCGCTCGAAGCCTTAATTCAGTCGCTGACAGACCAGAAGGCTGATGAGACAGTTGTCTCAGCTAGTAAATACGTATCGGATTTAAAGGAAAGATTGAAACTAGGATGGGATTTAGCAACGACCAACTTTAAGCGAGCACGCGCAAAGCACGCTAACCGATACAGGAAAGTCGCAAAAGAGAGAGAACTACAACCAGGAGATAAAGTTTTGTTGTTACTGCCAACCGCAAGCAACAAACTACGCATCGGATGGCAAGGGCCGTTTACCGTCCTGAAAAAGATTTCTAAGGCTAACTACCAGATCTCTAATTAAGGGAAAGGAAAAGGTTTTCCATGTAAACCTGTTAAAGAAATACTTGGAAACACCGGGGCCAACCTCCGAACATCTCCTGGCGTTCGCCAAAACTGACGAAGATAACGATAGTTGCAGGGAAATTCTACTGCAATCACACGGAATCTTTTCAAAATGTCAAAAGCATCGACGCTCTTTCAAGCGCACACGGAAGACATTCCAGAGAAGGAAAACTTTGGGAGCAGACATGAGTAGGAATTGGACAGAGATGGAGGGGGAGATGGAGGGGGAGATGAGAGGGAAGAGAACAGACTCCCTGAAGCTACGGATATAGGAAATTTATTTCCATAACATAGACATGGAGTGGTTCCATATCTTAAAGGGGGGACGTCTGTCGCAGAGAGATTATGATTAATAAATTTCTATATTTTTTCTTTATTCTACCCGTGGCTTCTACTTTATTATCGCTCTTTTATCCTTTCTTTTTTTCGCATTCGTCTGATTGTGAAAAGATAAACTCTCCCATTCATACCTTTGCCTGTCTCTTTTCTTATTTAGCAACGCATTTTTATTGCTGTTAAGCTAGGTTCGTGAGGAGACCGAACAGTGTGAAATTCGTCTCGACAGACATGGGATGGCAGACATATCGTCTAACATTTTCATCTGACACGGCGCTCTTGGTTACCTTTCTCGGTGATGAGTGTGAAAGGCGCCAACATGCATAGCTGGGAAATGACCAGAGGTAGCTGTAGGTGTTACAACGAGCACTTGTAGTTTTATTGCTGGCACCTGAGTTAATATGACGTGTTAAGACGGGACGCTATTTCGGGTTTTTCGAGAATTAGGAAATGCATCCTTTGTCCTTTTCATATACTAAACCCGAGTAGTTAGACTTCAGGCATTCAGTACTCCTAAGTTGCAGGTGACGGATCTTTCGTGCTAGAGTATAAGCTTATATAGCAAAGTTCTGAGTTTTCTCGTCAATTTTTGCCGAGCTTCTACAATACCTATCTAGTGAATAAATTCTAGTCGTGGTGAGAGCCGTAGTTCTGTTTGGAGGTAATATTATATCTAGTATTTGTGAGTGATTTAAGTGGTAAATCGCCTATTTTATTTTCACTGGTTAGATTTCTGTGCAGAGGGGTTAATCAGTCGAGAATATTTTAAACTAACTTATAACTGCACTGATTCATCATTGAGTATTGGCGAAATACGTATGTATTTCTAATTCATGATGATTGATTTTTATGAATATTATATTTTACACGAGGATAGGAGGTGTGTATAATATTGTGGTTAAGTATTTTGTACTTTTCTCTTCCTTACACAGTTTTGGGTCAGCCCAATTTTTACCAGCGGTTTTAGTACAACTGAGAGAAGAAACATTTTTTTATCTTTAACCACGTGAGTTTACAAGTTAACACCTGTCTGGCAGTGTGTGTGCCTCCAGAAATAGACAGAGTACAAATCTCACTAACGGTTTTAAAGACTAAATGCCTATACTGGGCCTTTGAGCCAGATTATATTTCTTCACAAACTCTCAGGTACATGCAGCCCTGTGGCGAGAAAAATTACAAAACATTAACATTGCAACATTTTGACTAATTGGGGTGTGACCAAATTAAATTTATATACTGAGAGAAGGCACCGACCTGACATTCCTAGGTACTGGAAACCCTAAGCTATTGACACTGTGCTCGCTGTTAACTTTCGTTCCTGGACAATTTTAATGTGACATAAACAGATATCCTAAATAATAATAACCAAGGAAACGTTCCCTGAAGTAGTGAATTCAACCTGTCTTTGCGGAGCTGGGGTTCCCTTGGCCAAGAATAACACTGGAGATTCTGTATGTGTATGTCCTAAAAATTGTTTTTCCAGAAGTTGCTACCAAAGCTGTAAGTACGAATGCAAGCGCGTGGCCACGGCTGACATGAATAGAGTGAATGCAGGACTGAGTGATTCCTTTATTGTTGTATTTTTGGCACCCATTTTGCTGTCTTAAATTCCTTTATGCAGTTTTGTTGTTGTTGTTGTTGCTAATGATATTTTCCTTAGGATAGAGTAGAGTATCAGTTCTGTTCATACCTTTAAAGGGAAATCATAGAACATAGCATATATATCCGTGACTCTTTGGGGCTATCACTTTTCTTCTAACAGGATCGTGGGCTAAACATCAAGGGAAAAGATTACACCTATGGGTCTATTATACTTGTAGTAATTCATTACTTTATATGTATTTTCTATGCTTGATATTAACATTTATGCGTTGTGATAAAATTTTCCTTATGTTAATAAATTTACATAAACTTTATTCAAGCGTGTCGGTCAGCTCCTTCCAAAATATCTATATTTCATTGTTATAGTTTTTCCACGTCTGTGCGTCTAACCGTCGTCACTTACGTGTATGTGAGTGGAGATATATATTTAATATATATGGTTTTATACTGTCTGACTCCTCTAGATCTGTTGTAGAAGATGGGCTGAAAGAGAGAGAAAATTCTCGATTTCAGGGACAGACTCTATTAATTTCTCCATCTCACTCGTGGAAACCTATTTTCTATTATTATCTCTCACTGTTGCTATCGCTTATTCTAATCTATTCAGAAGGGACCAACCCAAGTCTTAATTCCCTATCAAAAATCTACGACATTTGTTTCAACTGAATAAACACGATCATTTTGAGAATTGACTGGCGTAGCAACGGTGAATGTCTTTTCGTCTGTAAACCAAATGCTTCGTACACTTCTCTCATTAGGAAACCGTTCAAGTAGCTGCTGACTGCATTGCAAACGATTCAATGTGCAATTTTCATTGAGCGTCTGCCCAGTCACACGCTTGTACGTTTTAAGTTGTAAATCTTGCTTTACAATACGTTGCACCGACGACCGTGGTATACCGTTTCTCTTTCAATTTCCCGCGGACTTTTGTGACTGTGAGGATCACCATCTTGACTGCAGATCAGCTCACTCACCCGCTCAATGTTCTGTCGTGTTCTAGCAGACTTTGGACGACCACTTCCGGGTTTACGTTCTGTTGTACCGTCGTTATCAATTTTTTTAATAACCCGCTGACACTAGCTATGCTCCAGGCTTTGTTTGGAAACTCATTTATCATTCGCCTAGCACCCTATTGTTTTTCAATTCGCAAATTTTTAATCAGAATACGGTCTTCTGCTGTCATTTTTGTCATTCTGGTTAAAATATTTTCAAAACACGCAGAAGTTGACGATTGGCAAATTAAAAATCAAAGATGGCGACCGGAAATTGTCGTAATAATAACGTCATATAGTTAAATAGCTAAGTAAGTAAATCAGTAAACTATTTAAGCTATTATGGATACAGTTAAACAAACTTTGATGTAATTATATTACATTGTACGAGATGTTCTCACTTTTTTGGGGCCACCCTCTGTGTGTGTGTGTGTGCGTGTGTGCGTGTGTGTGTGTGTGTGTGTGTGCGTGCGTGTGTGCGTGTGTGCGTGCGTGCGTGTGAAGCAACTATGTCAAGTGGAGCCAAAGTGGAAAATAAATGCTATTATATTTGTTATGAGGAAGTTGAATTCAATTCCTACACGTTTTCAATGTAGCCAAGTTTTGAAGTGTTCATATTGTTCAGTTGTAAATCAAAGTGGGATTATTAATCATGCGAAAACTCAACATGGAGCAATGAATTTTATTACTGGTTTCAAATTCAACAGTGCGCCATGACAAATTATTATGATGTGCAATTATGAATATCTGCTTAATTCTCAATACTTACTTGGCTGCTATTTTTAAACTGATTTGGTACATTTTCAAATGATTTTTGTTTCATTTTAAAATTACTTTGTTTTAAAGTTAATTATTAAATTACGCAGTCTCGTTACTCTAAATATTATTTTAATCTATTTAAGTTATTGTTGTTGATATTGTTGGTCAGAATTGACATGACTACACTCTGGGCAAACCCACAGGTGCTCAGTTTCCCTCACCAAATGTTAAAAGGCATGGTTTACCGACTGATTGTTCCTATAACATGTTATTTGTGTATACGCCAAAGCATCCTCTTAAATGTCCATCATTGCTGGTCTTACATTTGATGTCGAATTCCAGCAGTCTCAGCCGTTGCTTATTAATTGATTGCAGGGTTGTTCTCTAACTGGTTGTCTCATTCATACCAGTTCCTGATGACTTGAGACCACATATGTTCTCCATTCAAGTTGTAGCAATCCATTTTGGACATTCTGAAGCATGGACTAATAGTCCCTAACAGTGGACTGCCCTGGTTAACAGAGCTTCAACAAATAAAGAAGGGAAACCCCGAGGCCTGTAAACAGTATTACACATAAAGATCTGTTTTCAGGCACTCGCGAGAAACAAAGAAGTAGACAACTAAACAACAGCAGATGTAAGCAGCTTTCAGGAGAATCGAACCGAGGACCTACAGAGCGGGACTACCGCCTAGCTACGTAAGCGAATCACACTATCCTCCCTACCAGCTAGGCACCACAAAAAATATTGGTTCGATGACAGGGGTCATTAGCGCGACCCGCAACACATAACACCAGAAATTCACCTATGGCGATCCAGCCTAATTAATGACGCAATAACTTATGTCCCCCCCCCCGTCCCCCCCCGTCCCCCCCCCACCCAATTATACAGTATAGGTCAGATTAAATAAGACAAAAACCGTAATACTGTATCTAGTAAATGATAGAAGACTAAGAACAGTCAGTACAGAAAAGAGGGTAGGTTTGGTATTGTATAAACGTTTAAAGAAATAAAGTAGGGAAACCCGAGGCCTGTAAAAAGTAAATAAATATTTCACACATATAGGTATAAAGAATTAATCCTTAAAAATATAAACAAGACACAGCAATTGATATAAGCATCGTAACTCCCAATCTTGTCAATACAAAATGGGAAATTATTGAGGATACAAACTTAGATCATCTGCCCATTGAAATGATAATAAATGACACTTACAAGCCAAACAAGATGACGGAGAAACCATTATTTCACTATAATAATGCAAATTGGATAGCTTTCTATAATGAACAGGAAGAATTATCAATTGCTAAAATAGAAAATGTTGATATATTTGCTGATGTGACAGAACGGGGCGGCCCCTATCGATCTTTGTTTCACTCCGGAAGTATAGGTACATCTGTGGTACTAATTTTATTGGGTGCTTTCATTTGTCACACTTTCTTTCTTTCTTGTTCTGCTATATGTAGCAGATATTATGTATTTTCATTCTTACACCCTTCTCAGGGATAAGTCTGGTTGTTATCCATTTCTTCTTGCTTTGCAAGGAGTGGCAGCGACCTAACCATGTTGGCTATCGTGGGCGCAGCCGATATCAGTATACAGATTAACATGTAAATCGCCGCAGCACAGTGCTTAATCACTGATAAGACGCGGGTATGCGCATCGCCAAAGCTTGGAATACGGGGGAGACAACTGATGGACAGACACATATAAGAGATTACTTTCTGATCAAAGTAATGATGGTTACATTGGGAACACGTGTTATATGAGTTTACCGACATGTTCATAAGTTTGTACCCAAGGGCAAGCGGATGTGTACAACCCATTTTCAGAAAAGTAATGGTTGAAATTTTTCATTAGCTGAGTCGTGCAATATATTCAAATCAGATTGGCTGACACTTTGAGGTGTTCATAACAAAGGCATGGGAAGGCAGCAAATATAATCTGACCATTTTCTCAAGCTATTTCACTTGAGAAATCGCTGGCCAAGATACCAGACCTTGCTACAGTGGATTATAATTCAGAACACCTTCTTAACATACCGGTCACCTTTTATTGGAGTATTTGTCAGGACTTACAATATAGCCCAGGAAATCTCTTTCATTTTAAATAAGGAAACCGGGACTGAGGAAACTGAAGGACCGCACGCGATAAATAAATTGGGATTTCTCTTAAATGCGAATAAGACAGTAGCAATGATCTTCGGTAAAGGTAGGATTGTTAAAAATAAGATATTTGACATAAACTTGCAAGGGCAAGTTAAAAGAAATACCTAAGAATGACACTAGACCAACAACTGAACATATAGATAGAGTGGTAATCTTTTAGGGGACTAACTAACATGCTAAGGCATTTGAAAGATCATGGACGGGGCGCAATCGAATCCAGGGCCTTCTGAGCGTCATTAATTAAGCTGTATTGCCCTAGGTAAATGTCCAGTGTTATGTGTTGCGGGTCGCGCTAATGACCTATGTCATCGAAGCATTATTGTTTGTGGTGCCTAGCTAGCTGGGAGGATAGTGTGATTTGCTTCCGTAGCTAGGTGGTGGTGTCGCTCAGAAAGTCCTGGGTTCGATTCTCCAGTAAGCCACTCACTTCTGTTGTTCTTCTGTTGTCTAGTTTTCTACTTCTTTGTTTCTCACCAGTGCCTGAAAACAAATCTTTATATGTGTGCGTAATATATTTTTACTGTTTACAGGCACCGGGTTTACCTTCTTTATTTGTTTAAACATTTATACAATACCAAACTTACCCTCTGTTCTGTACTGACTGTTCTTAGTCTTCTATTATTTACTAGACACAGTATTAAGGTCTTTGTCTTGTGTAATCTGACCTATACTGTATAATAGGGGGACAACAGAAGTGATTGCGTCATTAATTAGGCTGGATCGCAAAGGTAAATTTTCGGTGATATGTGTTGCGTGTCAGGATAATGACCACTTTCATCGAATCACTATTTTTGTGGTACCTAGCTGGCAGGGAGGTTAGGGTGATTCGCTTTCGTAGCTAGGCGGTGGTGCCGCTTGGAAGGCCCTGGGTACATATTATCGTGCAAGTCATTTACTTCTGTTGTTTTTCTGTTGTCTAGTTTTCTACTTCTTTCTTTCTCAAGAGTACCTGAAAACATAGCTTTATGTGTGTAGTATTTATTAACAGAGCTTCAGACAGCCATCTTAGGGCTACAATAGCTGACACCCCCTCCCTCCTGTCTTCATTCTCATGCTGGAGGTTGTTGTCATGTAAGTTCCACTTTATTCAACAATGACCTTGCCCTTTCCTCTAGCCAAGCAATCCCATACTTCTGATTTCTCACCATCAGTGAACACATTGGCATTATCATCTCCATCGCGATCATTTATCAGCTGATTCATTTCCAGCTCTGCTTTGCTATTGCACAAATCTATTAAGTGGTATTTGTACTGGCTGGTGTAGATTTAGCACCATATTCGTCATGTTTGATGAAGTTTAATGTGGTTCTCTTAAATAGATTTTTGTATGCATCAACAAGATGTTCTAAAATCACATGAATTACTGTGGGTAGCCTATGCTCTGTGTAGGACACTGGGAGTTTAAAGTCAAGCAAGCCAAATACAAAATGATTAAAATCTCTTATAAGCAGATATTTATATTGATCCATTGGCTTTTCATCATTGTGGAAGATACTTACAATCTATGGTTTTCCAACAAAATATGTGAATATAATCAAAGCGCTATATGACAATGCAAGATGTTGTGTTAGAACAAATAAAGGGAATACAGAATGGTTTTCAGTAGAAACAGGGGTGAAACAAGGCTGTATTATGTCACCACTACTTTTTGGAATAGCTATTGATTGGGTTATGAGAAACTATACCCACAATGAACAATTGGGTATAAAATGGACAAATGGAAAATTCCTGGGGGACCTGGATTTCGCAGATGATGTAGCATTCTTAAGTTCAACACCAAGACAATCCCAAGAAGCAATAAATAATTTGTGTCATCTCTCGGTTAAAATTGGTCTCCAAATAAATGCCTCTAAAACTAAAGCTATGAACTTTTCTAACGAGACCTTTGATATCATCTTGAACGGGGAAAAAACTACAGAAAGTTGAAAGTTTCAATTATTTAGGCAGTAAAATGACTCAGGATGGTGACACAACAAGAGAAATCCATACTAGATTTGCTTTGGCAGCTAGCGCCTTCAATAGATTATCTAACATTTGGAAATTACGATCATTGAATATACATACCAAGCTTCGTCTGTTTAATTCAAATGTTATCTCAGTGTTAACATACGGCTGTGAGAGTTGGAAAATAACAAAATCATTGGAGAACAAGCTGAATACATTCGAGAACAAATGTCTTAGAAAACTCATGAACATCAGTTGGAAAGAATTCAAGACTAATCGACAAATAAGAGAAGACTCTAGGCAGAAATATATCTCCGACTATATAAGGAAAAGACGATGGTCATATATCGGTCATGTCCTACGAATGCAAAACAACAGAATACCACTACAGGCGCTCACTTGGGTTCCTGAGGGTAAGCGGAAAAAAGGGAAGACCAAAAGAAACACTCAGAAGAACAATAATAAGAGAAGGAAGAACGTTGGGCCTAAATAATGTGCAAGAGCTAAGAGGAGTGGCGTCACAACGAACAACCTGGAGAGCACTGGTTTCTGCCTTATGCGCCGTGTTTGGCGCTTAAAGAATTTATTATTATTATTATTATTGGCTTTGACATAAGTGATTAATGAGTTGATATATGCCTCTTGCCGAGCATAGTTCCCTTGTGGTCTCTGCTGTAAAAGGTGACCAATATAAGGTTATGCATGTGCCTGACAACCTCATCATGTAAAACAAATTGTCACAGAATCCACCACTGCAAGAGCATATGATTACTTGGTGCATCCAGGCTTCCTGCACACTGACCAGCTGTAGTAGTGGCTGCATGCTCCATAGGAAGCACATAGGAGAATGATGAAATGCTTGGATTTTTTACTGACTGCTGTAATATAGTGCAGGATATTATACATGTTCCATCTTTCTTCTCTCCACTGATTGATAACACGTGCCTAATGGTTTTTTAAGGCATATCTGCTAGTGCTTATAGTTGCTGCTATTCTTGAATTTTCTGAAAACCATTCTTTCATGACCTTTCTACTCTCCCCAAGAAGCAAAGACCTTCAATAAATGTATTCTATATCCTTCTGTCACGTGCTGTCAGGTCAAGGTTGTTCCACGTTTTCCTCATCATTTTCACTTCTGTCTCTAGTTCTCTTCTCCGTGTGTTTTTGGTTTACCACTGCTTCTCTTACCCTGAGGATTCTAGAACAAGTTTTAGAACTGTAAATTCTATGACATGTCCTCATTGGTAGCGGTTAGCACCCCTACATGCACATCAAAATGATGGAAGTAATGACCATATTTCAGAACACTACCCTCATTACATTTCAAACACTAATGTTTATTGTTTTGTGTAGTACACATATTACATAATTTACTACTTCTGAAGGATTAAAAGCCAAATTTACCTATACACACGAGCTTACGTTTTTTTAAGTCATACCTTTCCTCTTTAGAATAACAACAGTCACAACAACTGCAATAACAACAAGGATCCCAGCAACAATGCCTCCAGCAACAGCACCCACATTTAATTCTGAACCTTGAAGGAAACATTTTAGAATAATGAGAAAGGCCTGAGACAACCAGCCTATATATGAAGATATATGTTATATAAAAGCAGGTGAAACAGAAGTAGACAAAAAAAAAAACTTCACTTGAGGATGGAGAAGAATGATGGCTTGTAAGAATGTGTTAATGATATATTAATATGATGCTGTAAAAACATATGTAAGAATGGCTTGTCCACTTGGACAGATTTTTTTTTAAAGTGAAGAATAAATAACATTAAAATGTACATAAATGATGGCTTGATACAGAACAGGTAGTCAGAGATAGAAGAAACAAACTGTCACAATTTGCAGATGGTGCAGTTATTTGGAGGACAGAGAAAATCCTTCCCAGACTATATAAAGATCTACAAGCCCAAATAAATAGGGTTGCAGAATGGATGACTAAGTGGAGCTTCTAACTAAATGCTAAAGAAAAAAAAATCAAAATGATGTTAAGTAGAGGCAGAGTAATAAAAAATAAGACAGTTGACACAAAGATCAAAGAACACAAAATAAAAACAGTAAGAACAATCAAATATTTAAGCATGACACTAGACTAACAACTAAACTGGAAAAGACATAGACAAATTGGTTGAGTGCTGCAGAGGACAGAACAGTACGTGATTTGAGAAAGAACAATGAAAGTGATGAATATACCTACCACTTTCTTTAATCTGAAACCTGTAGATGAGTGACCCCTCAACATTGGTAATAACAAGGCTGTAACTCTGGAAGACATGATCAGTTACAGTGTAGAACTTGAGTGACACAGAGCCATAAGAAGATCCACGACTTATGTAGGTCAGATTGTAGGTTTCCTTTTCAAGTTCATTTGTATTGCTAAACAAGTATACAGTTGGTTCTGGGTAACCAAACACAGAAATGCTGATGTCCAATGGTTTGTTTAAGTGTCCTATATATACCTTGTTTTGGTTTTCAGAGTTTTCAAGCTGTTGTATGCCTTAGAAAAAAAAATTCAGGATATTTAATAAAGTTTACCAAGAGCAGTTATTTAGACATAATCAATGATAAATGAGTATCATACTTTACTATATAATTCCTTCCTTCCATTGTTTGAAAGTAATAATGTCAATAAAAATAGCTGGATCATTCAGGCTTAAAATTTCATAGTTGTACTTAGTGTTGTGAAAACTATATCCCAGTAAAAGTATTCTTTTGGAGGAGTAGCTGGTTTTCTGTTGTAAATTGTTCACTCTGGCTGCAAGGTGATGGCATCATTTTGATGAACCTGACTCGAATCTCTAAAGTGACTATTACTTCTCTTACTTTCCTATCAGTGCCTTTCTTATGAGTGCTAAGCATGTACATATTTTGTTTTTTATTTCTATATTTACACTTACCTTGTTGACCACATTCTCTACTATTTCTTTTCTACTAGGATCTACTAGAAATAAGGAGGGTTAAATCCTGTTAATAATAAAATAAAAATAACAAAAATGTGTAAATAATAGACACTTGCAAGAAGTAAAGTAGAAGAAAGTTAGACACACAAAAAAAGTTAAAGAAAAAACAATCAACCTGGGGATTTGATTAAGGGCCATCCAACTGACACCACTGCTTCACTCCAAGAGTGACCCTTGTTGCAATAATAACTAACTAAGCACTCTGAAAAACACCAACCAGTACTATCTTCTATTACTTCTGTTGTTTATGATCTCCTGAGAACTTCATGAACACTGTATTCAATATCACGCAATTAGCCAGACTTTTGTTGCCAATGCATGACACACGTTGATCAACAAACGCACTGGTCACCCCTGGATTAGTTCACACTATTCAAATATTGACTGATGAAATAATACAACATCAAAAAAAAAAAAAAAAAAAAAAAGGCAACAGATATGTTTTACCGAGACAGAACTTACACTTGACATAAATATCCACCTTTCTTCTTATTACAGTTTGACCTGCCTGAGCCTGGCAAGTATATGCTCCAGTATCCTTACATTCTGTCATGGTCTTGTTTATATTCAATGTGAGATTGAATCTTTTGGTAGAATCGCTGTTAACTCCTAGTTGCATTTCATCCTTTATTAGAGACAGACTTGGACTTGGATTACCTTCAGCTTCACAAGAAAATCTAACATCAGAATTTCTTGCAACAATTATTTGCACTGTGTTCTCATTGGCCTTAAAGGAAACAAATGTAGGTTCAACTGTAGGGGAAGAAAGAGAATGAAGTTAGACCTTCATTAGTTTATTTTATGAAAGACATACCTTCAAAACTAAATTATTCAGAACTTTAACACTGAATGATGAAACAGATATTTTGACTATAAATGTAACATCATTGGTGGCCAAATGAAAAAAAAAGAGGTGTAGATTTATTAAATATAACTTCAAATAAAACAGTAACTAAAAACTGATCCCTCTTTAAATTAGAAAAGAAAGAAAACCAATTACACAAATCTTGTTTGTTTGCTAAACAGAAATGTGTTGTAAATCTAGCAGAATTAGTAGTGAGTCGTTTTGTCTAATTTTAAGATGAACACAAAATAACTTTCAAGCTGGTTTTAAAAATAAGACTTTTTAGATGTTTATATTTTATGTAAGCATTGGATTCCTGCTATTAAATGGTATAGGTTACATTTGTCTTTATTCACTACCCTTCTGTTTCCTAAGGAGGATAGGCCTTCAAAAACTCATGCCAGACTTTACTGTCCTGTTCCATCCTTGCCTGGAATTTCCATTTCTTCTTTACCCTTTTCATATCTCTCTCACCACTTTGTTATTCCAAGTGTTCAGTCTATAGATCTGTATAGAAGAATAAAGGTAAGCAGCATAGACTCTTTTTTTGCTTTCTCTGGGCAGCAACATGAACCTCCGTAATTCAAGACCTTCTTCCAACTTGGAAGGCCAAGTTGAGTTTTTAAATTCTTTGTTTTGGTTGACTTGTCTGTGTTGAAGTTTTTTGGTTAATGTTTCAACAGTATGGGGTAGCCAGTTCCATGACCAACCCTCCTTAGTTGCCTTCTACACCCTGAATGTTAGGATACATTGTAGCCTTCTTTGCTTTCCGTTTGGGCCCCAGTAACACATTCAAAAGATGATCTTAGATAAATCTAATATACAGTATATTTTAAAGCACTGACCTATCAAGGAAAAATCAAATGGCACTGACTGCTCAACCCAATTGTCTCTGAATTTGACATCTCAGGTAAATTGTCTTCAAACATGCATAACATTTCATTAAATTTACTGACTTTAATATTTTCTTCATCATGACAAAGGTCTGTGAATGATGGTTCTTGCAATAATAATAACTTAGTATGTAAAAACGCTGACATGTTGTCAGTTTTTGTTAGATTTCATCACAAATATAATGTTGAATGCAGATACATGGTTTACTCACATAAAATATTCATTTTTGATACAGTCTTATTGTTCCTATAACAAGATGAGTTGTGGGTAGCAGTGCAGGAACATTCACTAGTATCCATATGTTTGTTTACATTAATATCTACAATTGCCACATTTCCAACACTTGTATTTCTCTGTGTGCCACACTCCAAAGACACACTAGACACTGATGGGAAACCTCCCTCTATTCTACATCGAATCCTGTTCATGCCTTCTTGAACTGTCAACTGATTTTCATTTCCTGTAACAAGTCTGCTACTTTCTTGGTAGTTTTCAATGACAGGAGGAGTCGGTGGTGGCTCTGTGTGAAAATATACATAATGAATGATTTAATATGAATAATTACAAATTTATGAATTCTGAATTTGTATCAAACCACATGGAAGAAGCAGTCAATCTCACCAGCAGATCTAAACCCTTGATATTCTCTATTAGTTCTATAGCATCTTCCTGTGTCCCGATGACAGTTCAACTTTTTACTCTTCTTTCTCTACATTCAATTAATTATCTTTATTTTTCCTGTTCTTTAATTTCTATTGAGTGGTTTTCTCATCACACAGCCAATAAAGGTGCTTTTAACTTATCTTTATGACATAATGCATAAACAGAAAAAAAGAAACAAAGGGATCCAGCAAAAATCAATTCCTCTTTAGCAAAGACAAGCTATCTCATGCTATTCTATTAAAAACACATGGTCATTATTTCAATCAAACCAGTAGAAGAGAGTGAAATCAACTACATCTGCCCAGAATAAGATTTTGAGGGATCCCGTATGCCCATTGAGGCATATGGGGAATATGGTGTTAGGCCCATATATTTTCTAGACCATTGGAGCACAAGGGGTAATGTGGTCAGCATCACGCTGGCCACCTTAACCTTCCCAGAATTGCTCAAGTACCCAATTCATGAGGCTGGGTTGACCATGGAGCCGTTTGCGGTCTTAAAAACCCCCCTCAACTGGGGATCAAACCAGGACCGCCGAGCTGGGAAGTCAGTACATTAACCACTGAGCTACCGAGGCTCTTTGAAAAAAGGTGGCATGTACAAAAAAACAAAACACAGCCCTTTTTCAGATCTTGTCTATGGAAGATCTTTCACACCTTCTAAGAAAACCTGCCTACCCAATAATCCTTCACTAAAAACTGTTCTGCAAATACCTAATCAACACTGAATTTCTACCCCTATAACAGCAGCTTTCCCTAGTAAGAATCTCAGTTATACTTCAATACTCTTTTTCACTTTCCTTTTTGCAAGTAGAAATGTTTGTCTGTCTGTGTACATAGCTTTCATTATCTCTTCATAGTATTACTTATGGTATTCTGTATGTGAGACTGTAACAATATATTATTCTACTTCAGAAGTTATTACTTATTACATTCTATATGTAAGACTTAACAACATATTATTCTACTTCAGAAGATATTTCTTATGATATTCTGTATGTGAGACTGTAACAACATATTATTCTACTTCAGAAGTTATTACTTATCCCATTCTGTATGACACCAACCATGCCCTAACTACTTTTTCCTATATTCAGCTTTCCTAAGACTGTACCTACCATTTATTTCTGTTAGATGTGTGCTCGCTTTACACTTCCATCCCTCACTCTGATAGTCTCCGAGCTCTCCGGTTTTTCCTGGACCAGCGCACCTACTCCTCTATCACTACCGAGACTCTCCTGCGCCTTGCAGAACTGGTACTTTGACTCAATTCCTTTGAGTTCAACGGACAGTTCTTGGACCAAGTCAGTGGAGTTGCCATGGGCACCAAGATTGGTCCCAGCAATACCTGCCTCTTCATGGGCTACCTGGAGTATCAGGTGTGGCAGCAGTATCCTGGACCTTTTCCATTGATGTATCGTTGATACATTGATGATGGCATAAGTATCACTGATATGCCAGAGGCTAACCTATCTAGGTTCATTTTCATCAACAACTTCCACCCTGCGATCCAATTCACCTCTCACATCTCCATTGTCTCTGTTAATTTCCTTGACATTGTTGTCACCACCAATTCCCCCCCCCCCCCCAACCTTAAACACTTCGCTGTACTACAAACCCACTGATGCACACAGTTACCTCCTTTATACTTCTTCTCATCCTCAGGCGTGTCGTGACTCCGTGCCTTTCTCACAACGTCTCCGGTTCCGTCGGTTATGCCAATATGATGAGGACTTTCTATGCCGAGCAAAGGAAAAGTTGAACTTCTTCCGCAGGAGACATTATCCAGAGGATGTTCTTACCTCTGCCTTAGAGCATGTTCTCCCTATCTCACGTCCTCAACCCCCGCCACAAAACCTCCTCTGATAGAGTCAAGTTAATATTGACTTATCACCCTCACAACGCTGCTGTCAAAAGGATCCTGTATCGCCACCTACCCCTCCTCCAAGCTTACCCAGTGCCGCGGGAAGTGTTTAGTGAGCCACTCTTGCTAGCATATAGACACGATAAAAATTTGAGGGACCTCCTAGTCCACAGCCGTTTTGAAAACCGTTAGCGATGGTGATTTTTGGGACCCAGCCATGTAACCGAAAACGATGAAAGACATATCAGTGTGTAATCCAAAAACGTTCAGTAACGTTCCCTAAGGCTGAGTTCACCATCACCCACGGCTTCACATGCGAGTCACGCAATGTCATTTATGCTATTATATGCAAATGTTGCAATATTACTTACATCGGCCAAACGGGCACATGACTGGGGGACCGATTCTGCAGACACCTCTACGACATCTCTCAGTTGAAATCCAAACCTGTGGCCATCCACTTCAATGGCTCTGGCCACCACGGTGCCACTGATATCCAGGTGACAACCATCAGATCCGGTTCCTCGATGCCAACAGTCGGTTCCGCCTGGAACAATACCTCATCCGTCTTAGGGGTTGCCTTAAACCCTGCGGTTTGAACATCCAGCATTGTTTCGTCTGAGGCATTCTTTTCTATCTAGTCCCAGTTTTATTATGACTTTCTACTATGACTGCAATCACGCGTGACTTCCCTCATATTCTATATATATACTGAAGCACATTAAAAACGCACCACCTGTATAATCCAGGAACAGAGTGTGAAATCTAAATATAAGTGTTTACAAGTTTACATATTTGGAATCTTTATTCATTTTCCTATGAATCCATGCTGGTCATTAATTTGTACATTTAATTGTTATGAAATTCATTGCATTCTGTGCAGGCAAGGGAGAAAATCAAAAATGCAACCAATTAAAAAAATTCATTCACACTATCCTCAGTATCTGGTATGTCCACTGTGTGCTTGCAAACAAGCTTGGCAGCGGCTCCGCATGGAACGCACAAGTCTCTGAAGGAAATTCCGGGGAATCAAGTCCCATTCACGTGTAAGAGCAGCTTCGAGCTGTTGCAGATTAGCTGGAGCACCTTGCCTGTAGACTCTGTGTCCAAGCTCGTCCCACAGATGTTCTATAGGGGACATGTCTGGTGATAGGGCAGGCCAATCAATTGTCACAATGTTCTGCTGCTGTAGATATTGCTGCGTAATGCATGCGGTGTGCGCATGTGCGTTATCCTGCTGGAGAAGCTGCAAGTCTGGATAATTTGTGAACGCAGGAGCAACCAAAGCATCCAGAACCTCATCTCGATATGTCAAAGCATTAACATTTCCACGGAAGACGTGAAGAGGCAAGCGATGGTGAAAACTGAATCCTCCCCAAATGTGAATACTGCCACCTCCAAATTGGTTGTGCTGACAAACACAGCAATCTGCAAAGCGCTCTCCACACCGTCGCCAAATCCGCATACATCCATCAGCAAAGGATATGTTGAATCTGCTCTCGTCTGTGAATAGGACAGCACTCCACTGCAGTCTAGTCCATCTGACATGTTGCTCTGCCCATTGCAGGCGCTGCTGACGATGTCTGTGAGTCACGTTTGGCCCAACATAAGGTCGTCTTGCAGTAAAGCCTGTATCTCTGAGTCATCGTATGACTGTCATTCGAGAGACTTGCCCACGTCTACCCACTATTGCTCTTGCTGTTTGACTTGCCAGGAGAGAACGATTCCTTAGGTGACTCAGCACAATATGACGATCTTGCGCAGAGGTAGTAACTCGTGGTTGGCCACTCCGAAGTCTATCCCGGGCACTGCCAGTGGTTACGTAACGTTCTTTGAGACGTACAATAGTGCTGTGGTGGCAATTCATCCTTCTGGCAAGGGCCCGCGAGCTCATTCCGGTCTCCAACATACCAATGGCTCGTTGGCGGTCGTTTTCAGATAGTCGTGGCATTTCAAGCACATGTACTGGGTGTTTTGTCTCAACGGTCTTTTTATACCGAATATACTGCCACAACGCGTACACATTTTCAGGGTCATAGCTGTTGGGAATCGTGTTGCACGTGTAACTTTCATTGTTTTCATGTAGTCTGTACACAAACCCATGGGTTGAATCATGCACTTTCCATTCCAGCAGCCATTCGCTCTCTACCTCATGACAAACACGGGGAAAATCCATTCCCACACTTTTATTTTCCAGCTTCTCGGCATCAGTATATATAATAGTGGTGCGTTTTTTTTAATGTGCTTCAGTATATATATATATATATATATATATATATATATATATATATAATATATATATATATATATATTATATATATATATATATATATATATATATATATATATTATATATATATATATATATATATATATATGTATATATATAGGTTTTTTTTTTGTATTTTTATTTATTATTTTATATGTTTTAATTTTGTATTTATAATTTTGTTTTTTAAATATCACTTTTCCCTCACTCTGTTTTCCAATTCTTGTTTTCATTATATTTTGCTTTTTAATGTACTATCCACTTCCGTTTTAGTGGCAGCCATCTTTTGCTCGAACATGGGAAAACACATAAGGGAGTATTTTTCTCTTATTTCTATAGTTTCATGTTCTCCACTTAATTCTCACTTTCTTTCCTTCCTGTCTCTTGTTTGTCTGTCCCTGAACGAAGGCCTTTTGGCCGCAACATAGGTTTTTTCTTGTCCTTTCTGTTTATAAGAAATTAGTATTTGTCTGTTTTTGTTAAATTTTTTTCATTCTACCATATGTTTGTAAGACTGTAACAACATATTATTCTACTTCAGAAGTTATTACTTATGATATGCTATATTTGAGATTGTAAAAACATATTTTTCTACTTCAAATTTATTACTTAGTGATATTCTGGTAACCATATATTATTCTACTTGAGAAGTTATTACTTAAGACATTTTGTATGCGAGACTGTAACAATAAAATATTCTACCTCAGAAGTATGTAAGAACATAATTCATTTAAAATGTGAAGATATGTGTAAGAATGTGCAGATACCTTTTAAAAATAAGCTAATGTCTTTAAACTTGCAGAAATATGTTAATTGTCAAGAATTTGTAGATTTACACAAGAATTTGTTTATCTATTTTTCAATTGTGATGCATGTGAAAGTGCACAAATTAAATGTGTGTAGTTGACTGCATATAAGAGTGTCTAGACACAGAATGAAAGTTGAGACAAAGTGCAGAATTTCAGATGGGCCTGCGTGTGAGTTTTATAAAATGTAGTTTGTCTCTTCATGGTTTATATTATTTTATTCGTTAATTCTTCTTGAACATTCTTCTTTCTTCTTTGATCCTTAGCCGCCGACCGTCAAAGCAGTCAGTGGCCATCACGCCTAGTGGCGTCTTGTAGGGCAACAACAAAATGATTCCACTTTGCTCGGTCGGTGGCCATCCTTCGTACAGTGCCCCAACTCTGGTTCATTCTTTGCATCTCAGCCTCCACAGTCCTCCGCCAGGTTGTTTTTGGTCGGCCTCTCTTTCGTTTTCTTTCAGGGGTCCAAAGCATAGCTGTTCTTGTGATGGCATCGGGGTCTCTTCTGAGGACATGGCCAACCCAGCTCCAGCATCTGCCAACTATGATGGTGTGCATGTCCTCTTGCTTGCTAACGAGTAATCTTGAACATTAAACAGTTATTTTTCATACAAGTTCACTGAACTTTTTTCATTGTTCTGAGTAACTACATCTCAGTAGTCTTCACTAGTTTTCTGACTGGCCTGGTCAATATATTAAAAAGTATAGCTGAGAAGTCTTATAGCAAAGATCAATGGATTTCAGTTTTCATCCACCTCATTACAAGTAAAGTATGTCTGTCACCGTTCTCAGACAGCCCCTATCCTAAATATATAACTTTCTGACACAACATATCAAACTATTTGACATAATGTCTATATTTAACAGGTATAATCAGTAACATATTTATACAAAAGAAAATTTGCCAGAGTTAATGAGGTGACATAATAAGAATTAAAAAAAAGTGTGATTTGATTTTACTTAAAATAGAACAAATGTTGGAAAATTCCAAATATATTTGATGATAGAAAACTCTATAGGCCCACTTGCATCGTGACTCTGAAGTGTCAGCCTCCTGTTGTCATGTGCAGACAATTTAACTTCACTCCTGGTGTTCTGCCAGTTGCAGACAATTTTAAAAAGTAACCTTATGTTGAAAATAAAGTGCTGTCCTTATTCCATAGACCGTTGTGTTGTACCACAGCCAGCATGATGCCCTTTCTGCAGTTTCACTGAGTCTTTTAAGCCCTTGACCTTGACTGTCCTTTCAAACCCAACAGTTTCAGTTGATCATACATTGAAGCAGCCACAAGACCCCTTGCACATACCTCAACAGCCATGATCCTTGCAGTGAAACTGTCGTGCCTCAAGTCCATGACCAGATCATTTTTTTTTTTTTCTATAACCAGCGGCACTCGAGCTTTCTAGCCTTTGGGCCTCGCAATGACATGTCATTGCGAGGCTGGGGGGTCAGTGGACTTTCCTTCCAACCCGGTCAGGAGCTTCGCTCCTTCCCATCCACACGGGATTTATGTGCAGGAGCCGTTCAGATTATTCAGTCAAATTTCCGGTCGTAAACATTTCTTCAAACGCCGACGCCCGGGTTTGAACCATGAACACCTGGTCGCCAGTACAACGTTGTAGCCATTACACCAGCGCAGCTCCCGACCAGATCATTATACTTGGTCACTTTGAACTAGTATTTCTCGTCCAATCTGGATTCGAATGGCATTTGGATTCGAACGGCACGTTCAGCTCATACATTATAATCTGGTGCGATGATGAGGAATGTAGCAATATATCTGACCATCTTCGAGATATTCTGATACTTTTTGGATATGTCCCTCACCCAGGTATATCTACTGCCATCTCCTAGTCATTTGCAAAGTAAAGAATAGATGGTAAAATGCTACTTGGTTTACTTGGTTTGGGATATACCGACTTTCCTGCTCTTAGAAAGTATGTGTGACGATACCAGCTTTCACGATACCATAACCCAGTAACTTTGGCCGCAGAGACGCAAGCACTCTAACCAATCAATCAAACAGATGTTCTTTTTATTTTATACTAGCTTAAAAAACCAAACAAAAAAAAAAAAAAAAAAAAACCAAAAAAAAAAATCTTTCTGAATTAGAATAAATGGAAGAAATCTTTCTTACCATACCTTTTCATTCTGAAGGGTTAAAATTATAATTATAACAGAAATTTTGTTTAGGAATGAAAGCAACAGTGTAGCTTTCTATCACTCAATGATTTACTAAAATTAATGTTTTTATGATAAACCTCCCAAAGACACATCCTTCATAAATAAATAGAGAGAATGAATTAAAATAAAGAATTAAAAAAAAAAGTAATACATCATACTTGGACAAAGGACAAATAAAACAGCCTATGCTGCAACCACAAAGCCTTCGTCTTAGACAGACACAGAAAGATAGAAAGGAAAGAAAGTGACAGCTAAGTGAGAAACATGAAAAATAAATGAGAATAATAAAACTCATTCATCTGCAATGATTGTGCAGTGAATACTGCAACACTGCAACTTACAGGCCCTCTATGATCTAATAAAATTAATGCTTTTATGTTAAGCCAAAAATACAGTTGTCATGGGCTAAGAGAAATCAATAAAGTGAATGAAAAAAATGAATATCCATGACATTTTTAAAGGTGTAGGAAAAAGATATTCTGCCTAAATACTTTGGGAAATTATTTTGGTAAATGTTACAACCCTGTTAACTCATGCAAATTAATTAAGGGGTTAAGATTAGCTTATGTTGTTCTAATTTGCTCAAAAATAAATTGCATTAGTTGCCTGAACACTGTATGTGATTTGCCAACTTGCTTCAAATAATTCTACAACAGATTTTGGTATCAAGCACTAATGGTGATGCTACAGTAGTTTACTGTGTAGCTAAATCTATTATGAGATGTATTCATATTTTAATTCCCATAATCAAATGAGCATTATACACAGAATGTGTTGGTCTGTCTAAATGCGTTTCTTCTTCTTATTCAAATCCATGTCAGCTGGCACAGGTGATCATGTCTCTACATAACTTATTGTCCCCAGTACTGTTTATCAGCTCTGCTGTTGACTTACTTCCATGTCACTGAAGACAAACTGCCAAAATCTTCTCTCTTCCTTGTCCTATATCTATGTTCCTTACATCTTTTCTGTTGCCAAAACATATTCCAGCTTTCTTTTGTGGTATTTTATTTCAGATTTTATCATTGAAAAAAATGACATTAGTACAGAATTAAGTGTTTGATGATGAACACCACAATTTTTTTAACTGCACAAAAGAAATAATTCCATAATCACTACTTAATTCTAGACATGAGATCACAGTACCTAACTCTCTCATTAACTTCACATTTTTTATAGTAATCTCTGAACACAGAGCGAGCAGCACGTGATAGAAATAGTCAATAGTAAAGGTAGTCTCACAGCAGATACTGCCTTAGAGGAATGAAGTGTTTGAGACTTCACTATGCTACATGGGGGTGACCAGTTTCCTGTCTCAGTGCTTCTGCTTTCCCTAACTCAAGAACAGAGTCAAGTACTTAAATACTGTTGGGTAAAATGGTGCATGACACTACCAGCTTTTGAACCCAGAACCCAGTAACTGCCATGAGAGGCTAGTACTCTAACCACTCGTTCAGTCGAAATGCTCACAGAAACAGTGCACACAGAAAAAGATAATGGGTGAGAAGAGAATAAGGTGAAAAAAGATAAGAAAGAAACAAAGTGATAGATAAAGAGAGATGGTGGTGGACAGATAGGGTCTATGTGTCTCTTCTCTCTATTTCTCTTTCTGCTTTACATCAAATTAATTAATTAATTATCTTGACAAAGCTTATTAAGAGTAATTACTCTTCAATAGGTTATTGTTACTGTCGTGGAATTGGTTTCTTTTGAGGGAGAAAGTGTAAGTATGACAGACTTGATGGAATGGAAGAATAAAGATAATCACTAGAGGAACCTCTTCCAGACTGCAGGTTGAATGCACTGTCTCTCCTCGGGAATTAGTCCACTAGAAAACTTTCTTAAAAGAGAATTCTGGTGAAACTAACAGGATATTCTCTAGGCGATAAATTCTTGATCCGAAATCCTACAAAGGAATATGTTTAGTACATATAGTTAGATAAAGAGATTGAGGTGCCACAGCCACAATTAAAAATATCCCGACCCACTAGTGTTTATTAATTATGGCTCTGCCCCCAGGGTGTAGATTTATGTTACTAAAACTATTCAACCCAATTAAATATTACAAGAAAAAATAACAACAGACTCGGTTATGTAAAGTTTACAAAACTGAAGATAGAATCTCACATTATATTCAAATATACAACTATATGTTCCCTAATCTAATAATGAATGGATGTTCTGAACCATGTCAGAATGAATTTGTCAATCATCGTGGACAATAGGACTATTCTGTAGTGATTCTGCTGGCATGTTCAGATACTCATCTCAGATGCTGAATTTTATGTAGTCTTGTTGCCAGGGGTTCAATATGTCCAGCACTTCCATGGTCCAGCAAGTTCTTTTTAGGGTTTCAGAGGATGGCAAGTTGCTTTCTCCGTCCCCTTGACACAGGGCTCATCCCCAACTGGGATGGAGTATGTCTGCCCTTGAGAACACTGCATATGCTTAGGTTCCTGATAGGACACCTAGTAGGATCACCTGGTAGGATGCGTCATAAACACTGCTGTTATAAAATGACCGGGCTTCTCTCTGTATTTGCCTTGACCGGACCAATTTGTCCTCCAGGCCTATCTGCCGGCTAGGGAGAGTATGCCGCTACCAGAATCATGCACTTTAGAATCCCCCCTCCTAAATTCTCTCCAGGGTTCTGTTTGGTGGCTTTAATTTGCATCTAGTTAGGGGGTGGTCCCTGAAATCTGTGGTTGACATTTGTTACCAACCCCAACAAAACACCCAACAACACACACAACACAGTTGGCCGGTACTTGGAGGTCAAAAGAAGTCAATATACGGCTGCCTATCCTGTTGGTAAACTGTAATTATTAGGGAAAAAACCCCACCGTTCTTTACCGCGATCACCCCCCCCCCCCCCCTAATTGTTCAACAGCGAAGTGTCAATGACTTTTTGCTGGTAAACATAGATTAAAGAAAAAAGGAATTTCAGAAGAATATGGGAGATCTCCTGATGTGTTTTGACGAGTGGTAGATATTCTAGAGAAATTTAGAGAGAAGGAATGAATTGGTATGAGAAAAGATTGACAGAGAGAAAAGAAGGCGAATACACTTTGTGACAGTTACTGCAAGTTATTGGACAAGACAAACACTTCAACATGAAAACTACTACATGTCAGTCTAATTTCTTTATGTTTTTTGTGTAAAAGCGTTTCAGTGTACCTGAAATATCAAAAAGTCATAGTAATGTCCCCAAATGTTTCACTTATTGCCTGTATTCACCCACTCAGTCAGCTAGCAGTTCATTCTAGTAAAAATACCCTGTAATATATATTATTTTTTCCTGACTTGCTTTTAACTTCTCTGGAAAATTGTGAATTCTTTCCAGTACACTTTACTAACGTGGCCCTGCACTAGAAATGCTGTAGATCATGGTAGTTGAGATGTTAGTTGAACCTGGAGAGTCTGATGAAACTTGAGATGTTCCATTGATATAAAAATCGAAAGTTGCATTTGGACTGACATCATTTTTTGTAAGACAGAACAAGTTACAGTCATCGTGACTGGCTGGGTCTTGTCACACCAATCAGTGACATCAGTTTCCATCTTGCTGAACATCACTTTCATGGAAACATTACCAGGACCCATCTGGTTTGTAGAATAAAAACATTATCGCTATTAAAACTAATGTTCAAGGGACAGTTTGTTAAATGTAATCATGATGTAACTTTCTGGATTAAAAAATCACGCCTGGATAAAATGGAACTAGCAAGCCACAGATGTTTTCTTCTTCTTTTCCTTAGTCACTCCTGATGGAGCCATGAAGCCCCCCACTGTTTCAAACTCAGCGGCAAAATGGTTGCATCATTACTCGAGGATCAATTCGAATTCACCTATCCCTTCAGGTTTGAAAAAAAAAGAGTGAAAAATTTTGCAGCTTGTCAGAAGTATCTAAATTTCTTGCATCTGCTCTTTTTTATTAACTTCCGACTTATAATTGGGTTATTCATTTTGGAAGCTTTTCAAGTCCTAAAGTTCAGAGGTCAACTTATAGGCGAACGAACTCTACTCGAGTATTACTGTAGTTCCTATGTATACCATTAACATGACAGAATATACAAACCATGATTTCAAGAAAGTAAAAAACAACTTACAGGCAACCTGAGGTATGTTACTTTTACAGATACACTAGTATAGTTCAAAACTTTAGCCTGGCAAGTGAGCTCTGAAAAAAAATTAGATTTGTTTCAGTTATTATATTACTTGTCTCAGCTAAATGGATTTACATATTTAATTTTTCAGTGACTATTCATTTCTGCAAAAGGAAATAGTAACTACATTCTTAAATTTAGATTTTAATATAGCTCAAAGGATAACAAGAAGGCAAATTATCAGCACCACCCCCCCCCCCCCCCCCCCCCCCCCCCCCTTTATATTACATTTTGCTATCACAGTTCATTAATAAAAATGTAATATTAAGGACTATAATCACGGCATAAGAAATGTGCTGTCTGGAAAACAGTGATAAAAAATAAGAGTAGAGATAAAATAAGAAAATAATGTAATAATAACAAAAAAATGGAACAAAATTACTACTGCTTGGAAAATATAGGGAGCAACAACTATGGGGTATTTATGGTATGGACACCAGAATCAGAATGAAAAATAACCATCCAAACATTGTTATAACATACATGCAAGATCACTGAATTTAGTGCATGAGGAATATCAATAATTAATTGAGAGTCTGGCTGATACTTTCAGAAAAAGAGCACAGACCACCACACAGGCTACAAGAAACTCCAACAGCACAACCTGAAACTTTTTATGATGCGTTTATGACAGGAGTTGAAAGATAAAGAACAGAAAAATGAACTGGCTTCTATTCAGTCATAATAACCAGAAATGTGTTTTAAAATAACAAAGCTGGCCTTAATGCTGTAATATAGCCCTCATTCCATCAAATGAGATCATTTACATTACAATATTAATCTGGTCACCCCTGCAGCCCTGTATTTTAAAATGTAGGCCTATCTACTTTCATAGCTAAAGAGGACAAAACATGAAGAGTTATTTTTTAAAATGCTAGAGTAACATAATATTGTCATCATTATTTTCCCTTCATCTTCCTCTGAACATACACTTCAATCTGCTCAGACCAAGCTGTCCTGTCCTGTGATATTATATCCATGCCTTCTTTAATCATTTTTTAATCTGTCTCTTATTTCAATGGTCCATGACCTTTTTAGGTCTCATCATTCTTCGTTTTACATTTGGGGATTCCACAAACAAGGACATTCCTTGTAAATAGTTTATAGATCACAATACATTGTTGTTGTTTATTTATGAAGAAAAATCTCCTGTTCAAACCTATGATGGGTTATAATTAGGATAAAATAGTGTTTAATTCCAGCTGATAAGTTCAAATTGCTGACAGCTGATTTAGTTTATGGTTGACCGGATTGGCCCCCGTAAGCTAGTATACAATTGCTACAGGGACCCCAAAAATGATAGATGCCCCCAGGATTCACCGAAAGGGGGAGAGAGTGGAGAAGTTGAATCCACAGGCGCCTCAGTGGAATCGACAGAAACCCGTTACACACGGACCTTCGAGCTCTGAACCATCGGCAGGGAATTTCCTTGTGCTGTGTGGTGGGAAATTCTCTTACTCAGAGAGGAAATGAAAATCCACTGAACGAAAAAAATGGGTGTGGGAGTTCATCAGTAGGGAGGGGAGATTAACATCGCTCTGTTTTTTGACGGGTAATGTTGTTTAGAAGAACTCAGCCAGGATTCACTCTACAGTGCTGTAGTACATTCAAGATGATTCTGTCTGGATGATGATCTCACCCCCACTTCTTGGAACTGGACGGTGATGCATTAAAGTTTTCCACCTGCTAGTGCAAAAGGGCTTTGGGGAAACGATGGGACCGAAGCCTTGTCAAAAAGAGTTGGATATCACCTGAAGCAGATAACTTTGGAGCAAGCAAGCATGGAATTCTTGGCGACATTATATATATCTTCAATGTCGACAAACTGTGTTTGGTCTAGTCCTGGGAAGCATGGGAAAGTAAACCCACCGCAAAAAGCTTAGAAAAGGACACATTAAGGAAAATAGAAAGAAATCGGGGGGTAAAACATGAAAGAAACATGCCCGAAAAAGTTCAAGACCGCAAGTGGCCACAGGATGGAAGTGGTTTGAGAAAGAACAAGTTTGGGAGCACCTGAAAGACCAAAATAATGCCCTTTGTAGAGCAGAATCAAAGGTTGTGCAGGAAGAGGAAGGAAGTCTTCGGAGGAATCAGATAAAGATTCTTAAATGGGAGCCCTTACAAGTTCTCCTAATGAATGGTTTGACCAAGCCCGGTCGGGTACGCTAAACTTAAGAAAGTAAGACCTGGAAAGAACACTTAGAATGACCTATTCAGATGGTCGCAAAGAGGAACCGCTCAGTAGCATGGCAGACCTTATGTTTGGCCTAGTAAACCAGGAGCTGAATTTAATCACCCAATACCTGAAACGATGAAAGAAGTAGAAAGAATTGTAAGCAGAAAGCTCGGGGTGTCAATGGTCAGCTTCCAAGTCCTACATCCTGTTCCTTTAAAGTTGGGTTTAAGAGATTGCCTCAGAGGTGCTCAATACGACTGGCTCCGTTTACTGAAAAGTATGCGTGGAAAACCCTATTCTTGTGAGCAAGGAATAGAGCGAAAGGGCTCATACATCGCCTTCATGGCAAATGGGTACACTTGACACTACCATTCCAGAAAGGATTTGTATCCAGGTTGTACTCAGGATGTCTAGAGCATGCCACAATGATCTGGGAGCAATTCAAAAAGCAAAAGTCCTGTCCGGGCAAATCATCCATGTAATCTGGTTGGATCTAGCAAATGCTTTATGGATCCGTTCCACACCAGATGTTGTGGCAGGCTTAGAAATGTATCCTTGTTCCACATGAGATTGCTAGCAATGCTGAAGCTGTATTTCGCAGGATTCTCTGTCAGATTTTCAACCAGAGAGTACACAACGAAGTGGATTGGCCTTGAAGTTGGAATTGCAATGGGTGATGTATCAATCTCTCCGATATTAGTCGTGTTGGTTATGCAGGGTGGATCCTCAAATGCGGGCTATAAGAATAAACTATCAGGTCCAAAGCTCAGTGAATGTGTGTGTCACATGCCCAACGCTCAGAGCATTCATGGATAACACAAACAATTCTGGCATCAGGTGACTGAACATCAGGGCCCGGATGATGTTAAACACGCCTGGATGAACTAGTCAGCTGATGCAGAATGAGCTTCAAACCCAAGAAGTCGAGAAGCCTATCAGTCAGGAAAAGGAAAATAGCAGGAGGTCATATTCATGGTTCCAACCAATAGAATCACTACTGTCAGTGGGGAACCTGTCTTAAAAAGTCTTGGCAGGGTGTACAATTGCATCGTTAAAAGACTCGAAGGCAGTGCAACAGACAATAGAAATGGCCAGACAGAGGGCTACAGATCATAGACCAAAGCAGACTCCCTAGGAAAATTCAAAACTGTGGTGCCTCCTGTTCATGTTGATACATAAGTTGATGTGGCCACTCGCTTATATATGAAATATAAGCTATAGTTACAGTGGAAGCTATTAGAGGCAGAAAGGTCAACAAGTTCATGAGTATATGTCAATGGGTACCTCCAGGTCTGTCAATCGTAAGTTGAAAACTGTTACTGAAATAGAGTCAAAACTTTGCGCTTCCTGTCAAGTTTGGTGTTGATGTAGTTACAAAGTGTGGGAAGGGAAGGTGCACCGGGTAATGCTGCGCGAACGTCAGCATGATGTTGTCGGTTAGTCAATTCAGACCACACTGAAAACGGGAAAGGAAGTGGAAATGTGGAAGAAAATGTTGATGCTGCCAAGAGTCTCTCAAGGGGGCTGTGTGAGGTAATCGGATACACACAGACGAAAAGACCGGGGATTTGGCCATGGGAGGAGACATCTGCTGGGGATGGTCCATAGGCATAAAACAGGGAGAGCAGAGACTTTGTAGTTCAGGAGATTCGAGGAGCTGAGTTTGTTAAGAGGTTGCAAAAAAAGTCGGTGCTGCAGGCCAGCAAGGCTAGTGGACGTTACTGAGAAGAAAGCCCTGCTAAAGGTCCTTGACATGGATGATATATGGCACATTTTTAGGCTCAGCTTCGATTATTAGATAATGTATGACCTGCCATGGCCACAAACCTTGTGAGATAGGAAAGTCGAACGATTGAGCAGTGGCCTTACTGTGCATGAGAGACAGAACTTGAACACGGGATCATCAACTTGCAGGTGTCATTAGTGGCAAGGGCGATTAACATGGCGCCACATACAGGAGTGCTAAAATGAGCTGGCTGCGCAATAGATGGGCAAGGATGAAGGCGAATAGCAATGTCAGGCCGAGCCCCACAACATACACACTTTAGGAGAGCAGG
>JAMPIV010011057.1:0-27201 GCA_024509875.1 Oreohelix idahoensis
ACATAGCCCAGAGTCGAAGATTTCTGCTAAACTGGACACAAACAGTAGACCGAGAAGTGGAAAAATCTCCTGCTAACCTGGACAGGAAACTAATAGGCCCAGAGTTTCAACGATCCTGCTAACGTGGAATAAACAAACAGAAGCCCAGATGTCGAAGATTTAGCTAACCTGACTGCAAAACCAACCCAGAGGTGGAAGATCCTGCTAAACATAGTGGACAGCACACAAAGCCCATAGGAGGAAGATCTGCTAAGTACACATAAAACAGTAGCACGGAGATCGAAGATCCTGTAATACTTGGACAGCAAAACATAGAATTACAGGTGGAAGATCCATTAATACTGAGACAGCAAATAGCAGATAGAACAGATGGTTGAGGATCATGCTTTACTGGCAGCAAACAATAAGCCCATCGGTCATGGAAGATCCTTGCTAACTGGACAGACATACAGTGGCCGCATAGGAGTAAAAGAATCCTGTCCTACCTGGAACGGCACAGAGTAGCCCAGATGTCAAAGGTCTGTTAACAAATTGGACATCAAACAGTTGACCCAGTGGGTCGAAGATCATGATAAACAGGATAGCGAAAACAGTGGCCCCGATGTGGAAAAATCCAGCTATACTGGACAAGCAAACAGTAAGCCCAAGAAGATCCTAAGATCCTCCTGCAAACTGCGGACAGCAAACAAGTAGCCCAGATGGTCCCGAAGAAAGATCATGCTAATCTGGGGACAGCAAAAACAAAGACTAGCGCAGACAAAGTGTCGAAGATCCCTGCTAACTGGACAGCAAACAGGTAGCCCAGAGGTCGGAAGATCCTGCTAAACTGGACAGCAAACAGTAGCCCCAGCAGGTCAAAGATCCATGCTAAACTGGGACAGAAAAACAGTAGTACCCAGATGGTCGAAGATCCTGTCTAAACTGGACAGCAAAACAGCAGCCCAGAAGTGGGAAAGATCCTGCTAACTGGACACAACAGTAGCCCAGATGTCGAACGACCTGCTACTGGACAGCCAAACCGTAACCCTAGTGATCCAAGATCACCTGCTAACTGGACCTGCAAGCAATAGCCCCAGTATTTATGTCAAAGTTATCCCCTGCAAAACTAGGACAGCAAACAGTAGACCCCAGATGATCGAAGATGCTGGCTAACATGTAACAGCAAACTGCAGCCCCAAGCAGGTGAGTAAGAATATCCGGCTACATACAACCTGGACAGCAAACAGTGCCGACAGGTCCGAAGATCATTATAAACTTGAACATAAAACAGTAGTAGGGATAAGGTCGAAGGGATCCTGGTTATAACCAGAACATGTAAACTGTAGATCCTTGACAGGTCCTAAGATCATGCAATAATCTGGACAAAGAGAAAAAAGTAGCCCAGAAGTGGAAGATCATGCTTACTTGACAGCAAACAGTAGCCCTGAGGTCGAAGAATCCTAGGCTAACTGTAAACCAGCAATCCAAAAGTAGATTCAAGCATGTTTGAAGCACCTCTACAACAAAATGGCGTAACAACTAAATAACCACAAGCACAAGACAAGATTGTTGATAGATCCTGTTAACTGGACAGCAAAACAGATAGCCCAGACGTTCGAAGATGTCCTCTGCTAACTGGACAACAAACTGCAGAACCAGCCAAACCAGTTGAAAGATTCCTGCTAACAACTCGACAGCAAAGCAGTAGCCCAGAGGTCAGAAGAATCATGCATACATGAAAACAGCAAACCGTAGACCGACAAACAAGGTCGAAGATCCAGTAAATCTGGACCGCAACAGCAGCCAAGAGGTGTGGAAAACCTGCAAACTGGACAGGTAGACAAACAGTAGCCCAGATGTCGAAACGCATAAATGCTTAAATGGACACCAAACGTAAGCCACAGAGGTGGAAGACAATCCTGCTACTAATTCGAAGCAAAAGCAATGAGCCACAGAGGTTGAAAATCCTGCAAACTAGGTGACAGCAACCAATACCGACCAAGCTACTGTCGAAGAACTTGCCTAGCAAACTTGGACACAGCAAACAGTAGCGATACCAGTTGATGGAAGATCCTGCCTCGAAGCACATGGACAGCAAACAGTAGACCATACCAGAGGTCTCGAGAATCTCTAACCCAATTACCTTGGTAATGGACAACAAAACGAGTCTAGACCATACGTCTAAGATCCTGCCAAGGAATGGAACACAAAACACACAAGATATCCAAGGTTGAAAAATCCTCTATACCCCCCTAGACAGCATAAAACAGTATCTGCCCCAGAACGTCACATTAGATCCCTGCTAACTGGAACAGCAAACACCAGTAGCCCAGAGTAATTTAAAGATCCTGCTAACAAAAACTGGACAGCAAACAGTAAGATCCAAGTCGAAGAACCTGCTAAACATGACAGAAAAAACATAGCCAAGAGCGGGTGGAAGATCCTGAGTGTAACTGACAGGCAAACATAAATGAGCCCAGAGCGTCGAAACGATCTTTGCTAACACTGGACAAAATAAGAAAAAAAAAAAACAGTAGCCCAACGGTAGGAAGATTTCTCCTGCTAACTGGACAGACAAACAGTTAGCCCCAGCTGTCACATAAATATTCTGCTAATTGGGAGCACCAACAAACAGTAACCCAGATAGGGGTCGAAGATCCGCAAACTGTACGGCAACAGTAGTAGCACCACAGTGGGTTGTCAGCACTATCCTCGTGAAACTTGAAACAACAAAGCTGCACCCACCATGCAGGAGTCGAAGATCCTGCTAACTGGACAGCAAACAGTAGCCCAGAGGTCAAGGATCTTGTTAACTGGACATGAAACAGTAGCGGGTCCAGATGGGTACTAAAAGGATTATGCCTAACTGGACAGCAAACAGTAGATTCAGAGGTCAGGGAGATCTTTGTTAACTGGAATCACAAAACAGTAGACCAGGAGGTCGAAGATCTGCTAACTGGTGACAGCAAACACAGTACAATATCAATACAAAGAGTGGAAGATCCTGCTATTCTCATGGAACAGACATACAAACAGTATGCAGCCCAGAGGTCGATAATAAGATCCTGCTAACTGGACAGCAAACAGTAGAGATTCAGAGGTCGAAGATATTCTGCTAACTGGACAGCCCAAACCACTGACCAGAATGCCACAAACCTGTCGGTTTACTGGTAGCAAACAGTAGTGACATAAGTGTCCGAAGATTCACCAAAAGTGCTAACTGGACAGCAAACAGTAGTTAATCATTGCCAGAGGGTACGAGAAGTTCATGCTAAACTTCCCGAACAGGACAAAACAGTTCCCAGAAGTGGAACATTTCCTGCACTAACTGCTGACAGCAAACAGTAGCCCACAGTGGTCGAAGATCCTGCTAACAGGACAGCAAACAGTAGTCCAAGAGATCGAAGATTCCTGCTAATCCAACTGGACATGAAAACAGTAGAGCCTCTGGACGTCTGAAGTAATCATGCTAACTGGCATAACAAACGGTAGAAAGTAACAAGATGTGGAAGATCCTAGCTAACTGGACAGCAAAATAGTAGACAATTCAGAAGGTAGCAAGATCCTGCTCCCCCATAATTGGACATCGAAACAGTATCCACAAGTCCAAAAAGATCCTGCTAACTGGACAGCCAAACCAGATAGACCAAAGGTACGGAAAAAGAAAGATCCAGCTAACTGGACAGTATACCAACACATTAGTCCATAGGTCAAACAAGATCCTGCTAAACTATGACAGCAAAATGGTCTACAAGTAGCCCATAGTGTTGAATGATTTCTGCAATGCCTAACTTGAACAGCAAACAGTACGTCGGCCCAGAGCGTCGAAGTTATCCTGCTAAAACTGAACAGCAAACAGTAGCACAGAGGTCGAAGATACCTGCTAAACTGGGACAGCAAACTGTAGCCCAGAGGTCGGAGAAAATCCTGTCTAACTGGACAGCCAAACAGTAAGAGAAAGATGTGGAAGATCCTGCTTAACTGACAGCTAAATGTAGCCCAGAGGTCGAAGATCCTGACTGGACAGCAAACAGTAGCCAATAGGTCGGAAGATCCTGCTAACTGGACAGCAAAACAGTAGCCCAGAGGTCGAAGATCCTGCTAACCTGAACAGCAAACAGTACCCAGAGAGGTCGAAGAGATGTTTTAGCATGCAACAACTGAGTGACAGCAGGAAAAGGAGTAGGGCCCAATGTCGAAAATCACAGCTAACTGGACAGCTAAACAGTACCCAAGAGGTCCGAAGATCCTGCCTAACTGGACCAGCAAACAGTAGCCCAGGGTCGAAGATCCTGCTAACTGACAGCAAACAGTAGAGTACACAGTCGAAGATCCTGCTAACAGACAGTAAACAGTAGATCAGAATGTAGAAGATCCTGCTAATCTGGACAGCAAACAGTAGCCCAGAAGTCCGAAGGATTCCTGATGAACTGACAGCAAACAGTAGCCCAGATGTCGAAAGTATCCTGCTAACTGACAGCAAACAGTAGACCCCAATGGTTGGAAAGATCCTGTAACTGGACAGCAAACTAGTGTAGCCCCAGAGGGGTTGAAGATCATGTAAACTGGACAGCAAAGAAACAGTATACCCAGAGGTGTCGAAGATCCTGCTAACTTGACAGCAAACAGTAGACAAAGAGTGCTAATGGGTGGATGGATCCAAGGCTAACTAAAGAACAGCGTAGCAAAACAGTAGCCCAAGGTCGAAGATCCTGCTAACTGGACAGCAAACAGTAGCCCAGGTCGAAAGATCCTGCTAACTGGACAGTGCAAAACAGTAAGCCCAGAGGTTGAAGATCCAGGTTAACCTGGACAGCAAACAGTAGCCCAGAGGTAGAAGATCCTGCTAACTGGACAGCAAACCGTAGCCCAGAGGTTGAAGATCCTGCTAACTGGACAGCAAACAGTAGCTTAGCGGTCGAAGATACTGCTAACTGCACAGCAAACAGTAGCCCAGAGGTCGAAGATCCTGCTAAGTGGACAGCAAAGAGTAGCCCAGCGGTAGAAGATCCAGCTAACTAGACAGCAAACATTAGCCCAGCAGTCGAAGATCATGCTTACTGGACAGCAAAAACATAGCCCAGCCCGGTCGAAGATCCTGCCTGCTTTGCTGGACAGCGAAAACAGTAGTCCAGAGGTCGAAGATCCTTGCTAACAGTCGGATGCAGCAAAAAGTAGCCCAGAGGTAGAAGATCCTGCTAACTGGACAGCAAACAGTAGCCCAGAGATGTGCTGCTAACTGGACAGCAAACAGTAGCCAAGAGGTGGAAGATCCTGCTAACTTGACAGCAAACAGTAGCCCAGATGTCAAAGATCTGCTAACTGGACAGCAAACCGTAGCCCAGAGGTCGAAGATCCTGCATACTGGACAGCAAACAGTAGCCCAGAGGTCGAAGATCTTTGTAACTGGACAGCAAACAGCAGCCAAGAGGTCGAAGATCCTGCTACCTGGACCGCATAGAGTGCCCAGATGTCGAAGATTCAACAAATTGGACAGCAAATAGTAGCCCAGTGGTGGAAGATCCTGCTAACTGGACAGCAAACAGTGGCCCAGAGGTGAAAAATCCTGCTAACTGGACAGCAAACATAAGACCGGAGATCTAAGATTCTGCATACTGGACAGCAAATAGTAGCCCAGAGGTCGAAGATGATGCTAACTGGACAGCAAACAGTAGCCCAGAGGTCGAAGATTCTGCTAACTGGACAGCAAACAGCCCAGAGGTGAAAGATCCTGCTAACTGGACAGCAAATAGTAGCCCAGAGGTCGAAGATCCTGCATACTGGACAGCAAACAGTAGCCCAGAGGTCGAAGATCTTTGTAACTGGACAGCAAACAGCAGCCAAGAGGTGGTAGATCCTGCTAACTGGACAGCAAACAGTAGCCCAGATGTCGAACGACCTGCTAACTGGACAGCAAACCGTAGCCCTGAGGTCGAAGATCCTGCTAACTGGGAAGCAAACAATAGCCCCGTTGTTGAAGATCCTGCAAACTGGACAGCAAACATTATCCCAGATGTCGAAGATGCTGCTAACTTGACAGCAAACTGCAGACCAAAGGTGGAAGATCATGCTAACAATTGGACAGCAAACAGTAGCCGAGAGGTCGAAGATCTTGTTAACTGGACATAAAACAGTAGCAATAAGGTCGAAGATCCTGTTATCTGAACAGCAAACTGTAGATCTTAGGTTGAAAATCATGTTAACTTGACAGAAAAGAGTAGACCAGAGGTGGAAGATCCTGCTAACTGGACTGCAAACAGTAGCCCAGAGGTCGAAGATCCTGCTAACTGTACAGCAAAAAGTAGACAAGAGGTCGAAGATCCTGTTAACTGGACAGCAAACAATAGCCCAGACGTCGAATGTGCTGCTAACTTGACAGCAAACAGCAGACCACAGGTGGAAGATCCTGCTAACAACTTGACACAAACAGCAGTCCAGATGTCGAAGATAATGCTAAATAAACATCAAACAGTAACCAAGAGATGGAAGATCCTGCTAACTGTACAGCAAACAGTAGTCCAGAGGTGGAAGATCCTCCTAACTGGACAGCAAACAGTAGCCCAGAGGACGAAGATCTTGCTAATTAGACAGCAAACAGTAGCCAAGAGGTCGAAGATCTTGATAACTGGACAGAAAACAGTAGCCCAGAGGTGGAAGATCCTGCTAACTGGACAGCAAACAGTAGCAAAAGGTTTAAGATCTTGTTAACTGGACATCTAACAGTAGCACAGAGGTCAAATATCCTGTTACCTGGACAGCAACCTGTAGATCAGAGGTAGAAGATCCTGCTATCTGGACAGCAAACAGTAGCCCAGAGGTCGAAGATCCTGCTAACTGTACAGCAAACAGTAGCTCAGAGGTCGAAGATTCTGATAACTGGACAGCAAACCTCCCAGAGGTGGAAAATCCTGCTAACTGGACAGCAAACAGCACACCAGAAGTGGAAGATCGTGCTAACTGGACAGCAAACAGTAGTCCAGAGGTCTAAGATCCTGCTAACTGGACAGTAAACAGTAGCCCAGAAGTCGAAGATCCTGCTAACTGGACAGCAAACAACCCAGAAGTGGAAGATCCTGCTAACTGAACAGCAAACAAAAGCCCAGAGGTCGAAGATCCTGCTAACTGGACAGCAGACAGTAGCCCTGAGGTCGAAGTTCCTGATAATTGGAAAGCAAACAGTAACCGACATGTCGAAGATGCTGCTAACTTGACAGCAGACAGCAGAACAAAGGTGGAAGATCCTGCTCACAACTGGTCTGTAAACAGTAGCCCAGAGGTCGAAGATGCTGCTAACTTGACAGCAAACTGCAGACCAAAGGTGGAAGATCCTGCTCACAACTGGACAGCAAACAGTAGCCTAGAGGTCGAAGATCTTGTTAACTGGACCGCAAGCTGTAGATCAGAGGTTGAGGATTTTGCTATCTGGTCTGCAAACAGTAGCCCAGAGGTCGAAGATCCTGCTAACTGGACAGCAAACAGTAGCCCAGAGGTCGAAGATTTTGCTAATTGGACAGCAAACAGTCCAGAGGTGGAAAATCCTTCTAACTGGACAGCAAACAACAGACCAGAAGTGGAAGATCCTGCCAACTGGACAGCAAACATACGCCCGGAGATCTAAGATCCTGCATACTGGACAGCAAACAGTCGCCCAGAAGTCGAAGATCCTGCTAATTGGACAGCAAACAGTAGACCAGAGGTCGAAGATCCTGCTAAATGGACAGCAAACAGCTCGGAGGTGAAAGATCCTGCTAACTGGACAGCAAACAGTAGCTAAGAGGTCGAAGATCCTGCTAACTGGACAGTAAACAGTAGAGAAGATGTCGGAGATCCTGCTAACTGGACAGCAAACAGTAGCCTAGAGGTGGAAGATCCTTCTAACTGGACAGCAAACAGTAGCCCAGATGTCAAAGATCCTGCTAACTGGACAGCAAACCGTAGCCCAGACGTAGAAGAACCTGCTAACTATGCAGCAAACAATAGCCCCGTGGTTGAAGATCATGCAAACTGGACAGCAAACGTTATCCCAGATGTCGAAGATGCTGCTAACTTGACAGCAAACTGTAGACCAAAGGTGGAAGATCCTGCTAACAACTAGACAGCAAACAGTAGCCCAGAGGTCGAAGATCTTGTTCACTGGACATGAAACAGTAGCAATAAGGTCGAAGATCCTGTTATCTGAACAGCAAGATATAGATCAGAGGTTGAAGATCATGTTAACTGGACAGAAAACAGTAGACCAGAGGTGGAAGATCCTGCTAACGGGACAGCAAACAGTAGCCCAGACTAGGTCGAAGATCTTGCTAACTGGAAAGCAAAGAGTAGCCTAGAGGTCGAAGATCGTGGTAACTGGACAGCAAAAAGTTGACCAGAAGTGGATGATCCTGCTAACTGGACAGCAAACAGTAGACAAGAGGTCGAAGATCCTGCTAACTGGACAGCAAACAATAGCCCAGACGTCGAAGATGCTGCTAACTTGACAGCAAACAGCAGACCATAGGTGGAAGATCCTGCTAACAACTGGATAGCAAACAGCAGTCAAGATGTCGAAGATAATGCTAAATGAACATCAAACAGTAGCCAAGAGGTGGAAGATCCTGCTAACTGGACAGCAAACAGTAGAGAAGATGTCGGAGATCCTGCTAACTGGACAGCAAACAGTAGCCTAGAGGTGGAAGATCCTTCTAACTTGACAGCAAACAGTAGCCCAGATGTCAAAGATCTGCTAACTGGACAGCAAACCGTAGCCCAGAGGTAGAAGTCCCTGCTAACTGGGCAGCAAACAATAGCCCCGTTGTTGAAGATCCTGCAAACTGGACAGCAACAGTGTCCCAGATGTCGAAGATGCTGCTAACTTGACAGCAAACCGTAGCCCAGAGGTCGAAAATCCTGCTAATTGGACAGCAAACTACCCAGAAGTAGAAGATCCTCTTAACTGGACAGCAAACAATAGCCCAGAGGTCGAAGATCCTACTAACTGGACAGCAGACAGTAGCCCCGAGGTCGAAGTTCCTGATAACTGGAAAGCAAACAGTAGCTCTCATGTCGAAGATGTTGCTAACTTGACATCAGACAGCAGAACAAAGGTGGAAGATCCTGCTCACAACTGGACAGTAAACAGTAGCCCAGAGGTCGAAGATGCTGCTAACTTGACAGCAAACTGCAGACCAAAGGTGGAAGATCCTGCTCACAACTGGACAGCAAACAGTATCTCAAAAGTCGAAGATCTTGTTAACTGGACATGAAACAGTAGCACAGAGGTCGAAGATCCTGTGATCTGGACAGCAAGCTGTAGATCAGAGGTTGGAGATCCTGTTAACTGGACAGTAAACAGTAGACCACAGGTTTAAGATTCTGCTAACTGGACAGCAAACAGTAGCCCAGAATTCGAAGATCCTGATAACTGGACAGAAAACAGTAGCCCAGTTGTGGAAGATCTTGCTAACTGGACAGCAAACAGTAGCCCAGAGGTTGAAGATCTTGTTAACTTTACATCTAACAGTAGCACAGAGGTCAAATATCCTGTTACCTTGACAGCAACCTGTAGATCAGAGGTAAAAGATCCTGCTATCTGGACATCAAACAGTAGCCCAGAGGTCGAAGATCCTGCTAACTGGACAGCAAACAGTAGCCCAGAGGTCGAAGATTCTGCTAACTGGACAGCAAACAGCCCAGAGGTGGAAAATACTGCTAACTGGACAGCAAACAGCACACCAGAAGTGGAGGATCCTGCTAACTGGACAGCAAACAGTAGTCAAGAGGTCGAAGATCCTGCTAACTGGAGAGCAAACCGTAGCCCAGAGGTCGAAGATCCTGCTAACTAGACTGCAGACAGTAGCCCCGAGGTCAAAGTTAATGATAATTGGAAAGCAAACAGTAGCCGACATGTCGAAGATGCTGCTAACTTGACATCAGACAGCAGAACAAAGGTGGAAGATCCCCCTAACAACTGGGCAGCAAACAGTAGTCCAGATGTCGAATATAATGCTAAATGAACATCAAACAGTAGCCAAGAGGTGGAAGGTCCTGCTAACTGGACAGCAAACAGTAGAGAAGAGGTCGGAGATCCTGCTAACTGGACAGCAAACAGTAGCCCATAGGTGGAAGATCCTCCTAACTGGACAGCAAACAGTAGCTCAGATGTCGAAGATCCTGCTAACTGGACAGCAAACCGTAGCACAGAGGTCGAAGATCCTGCTAACTGGGCAGCAACCAATAGCACCGTGGTTGAAGATCCTGCAAACTGGACAGCAACAGTATCGCAGATGTCGAAGATGCTGCTAACTTGACAGCAAACTTCAGACCAAAGGTGGAAGATCCTGCTAACAACTGGACAGCAAACAGTAGCCCAGATGTAGAAGATCTTGTTAACTGGACATTAAACAGTAGCACAGAGGTCGAAATCCTGTTATCTGGACATCACGTTGTAGATCAGAGGTTGAAGATCCTGTTAACTGGACAGAAAACAGTAACCCAGAGGTCGAAGATCCTGCTAATAGGACATCAAACAGTAGCCCAGAGGTCGAAGATCCTGCTAACTGGACACAAGACAGTAGCCGCAAGGTCGAAGTTCCTGACAACTGGACAGCAAACAGTAGCCCAGCGGTCGAAGATCCTGCTAAGTGGACAACTAACAGTAGCACAGAGGTCGAAGATCCTGTATACTGGACAGAAAACTGTAGCGCAGATGTGGAAGATCCTGCTAACTGGACTGCAAACAGTAGCCCAACGGTGGAAGATATTTTTAACTGGACAGCAAACAGTAGCCCAGAGGTCGAAGATTCTGCTTACTGGAAAGCAACCAGCCAAGAGGTGGAAAATCCTGCTAACTGGACAGCAAGCAGCACACCAGAAGTGGAAGATCCTGCTAACTGGACAGGAAACAGTTGCCCAGATGTGAAAGATCCTGCTATCTGGACAGCAAAAAGTAGCCCAGAGGTCGAAGATAATGCAAAGCGGACAGCAAACAGTAGACCAGAAGTGGAACATCCTGCTAACTGGACCGCATATAGTAGCCCAGATGTCGAAGATTCAACAATTTAGACAGCAAAATGTAGCCCAGTGGTGGAAGATCCTGCTAACTGGACAGCAAACAGTGGCCCAGAGGTGAAAAATCCTGCTAACTGGACAGCAAACATAAGACCGGAGATCTAAGATTCTGCCTACTGGACAGCAAATAGTAGCCCAGAGGTCAAAGATGATGCTAACTGGACAGCAAACAGTAGCCCAGAGGTCGAAGATTCTGCTAACTGGACAGCAAACAACCCAGAGGTGAAAGATCCTGCTAACTGGACAGCAAATAGTAGCCCAGAGGTCAAAGATCCTGCATACTGGACAGCAAACAGTAGCCCAGAGGTCGAAGATCCTTGTAACTGGACAGCAAACAGCAGCCAAGAGGTGGTAGATCCTGCTAACTGGACAGCAAACAGCAGCCCAGATGTCGAACGACCTGCTAACTGGACAGCAAACCGTAGCCCAGAGGTCGAAGATCCTGCTCACTGGGAAGCAAACAATAGCCCCGTTGTTGAAGATCCTGCAAACTGGACAGCAAACATTATCCCAGATGTCGAAGATGCTGCTAACTTGACAGCAAACTGCAGACCAAAGGTGGAAGATCCTGCTAACAACTGGACAGCAAACAGTAGCCGAGAGGTCGAAGATCTTGTTAACTGGACATAAAACAGTAGCAATGAGGTCGAAGATCCTGTTATCTGAACAGCAAGCTGTAGATCACACGTTGAAAATCCTGTTAACTTGACAGAAAACAGTAGACCAGAGGTGGAAGATCCTGCTAACTGGACAGCAAACAGTAGCCCAGAGGTCGAAGATCCTGCTAACTGGACAGAAAAGAGTAGCCCTAAGGTCGAAGATCCTGCTAACTGTACAGCAAAAAGTAGATCAGAAGTGGAAGATCCTGCTAAATGGACAGCAAACAGTAGACAACAGGTCGAAGATCCTGTTAACTGGAAAGCAAACAATAGCCCAGACGTCGAAGGTTCTGCTAACTCTACAGCAAACAGCCCAGAGTTGAAAGATCCTACTAACTGGACAGCAAATAGTAGCCCAGAGGTCGAAGATCCTGCATACTGGACAGCAAACAGTAGCCCAGAGGTCGAAGATCCTTGTAACTGGACAGCAAACAGCAGCCAAGAGGTGGTAGATCCTGCTAACTGGACAGCAAACAGTGGCCCAGATGTCGAACGACCTGCTAACTGGCAGCAAACCGTAGCCCAGAGGTCGAAGATCCTGCTCACTGGGAAGCAAACAATAGCCCCGTTGTTGAAGATCCTGCAAACTGGACAGCAAACATTATCCCAGATGTCGAAGATGCTGCTAACTTGACAGCAAACTGCAGACCAAAGGTGGAAGATCCTGCTAACAACTGGACAGCAAACAGTAGCCCAGAGGTCGAAGATCTTGTTAACTGGACATGAAACAGTAGCAATAATGTCCAAGATCCTGTTATCTGAACAGCAATCTGTAGATCACAGGTTGAAAATCCTTTTAACTCGACAGAAAACAGTAGACCAGAGGTGAAAGATCCTGCAAACTGGACAGCAAACAGTAGCCCAGAGGTCGAAGATCCTGCTAACTAGACAGCAAAGAGTAGCCTTAAGGTCGAAGATCCTGCTAACTGTACAGCAAAAAGTAGATCAGAAGTGGAAGATCCTGCTAACTGGACAGCAAACAGTAGACAAGAGGTCGACGATTCTGTTAACTGGACAGCAAACAATAGCCCAGACGTCGAATGTGATGCTAACTTGACAGCAAACAGCAGACCAAAGGTGGAAGATCCTGCTAACAACTTGACACAAACAGCAGTCCAGATGTCGAAGATAATGCTAAATGAACATCAAACAGTAACCAAGAGGTCGAAGATCCTGATAACTGGACACAAAACAGTAGCCCAGAGGTGGAAGATCCTGCTAACTGGACAGCAAACAGTAGCAAAAGGTTTAAGATCTTGTTAACTGGACATCTAACAGTAGCACAGAGGTCAAATATCCTGTTACCTGGACAGCAACCTGTAGATCAGAGGTAGAAGATCCTGCTATCTGGACAGTAAACAGTAGCCCAGAGGTCGAAGATCCTGCTAACTGGACAGCAAACAGTAGATCAGAGGTCGAAGATTCTGCTAACTGGACAGCAAACAGCCCAGAGGTGGAAAATCCTGCTAACTGGACAGCAAACAGCACACCAGAAGTGGAAGATCCTGTTAACTGGACAGCAAACAGTAGTCCAGAATACTAAGATCCTGCTAACTGGACAGTAAACAGTAGCCCAGAGGTCGAAGATCTTGCTAACTGGACAGCAAACAACCCAGAAGTGGAAGATCCTGCTAACTGAACAGCAAACAAAAGCCCAGAGGTCGAAGATCCTGCTAACTGGACAGCGGACAGTAGCCCTGAGGTCGAAGTTCCTGATAATTGGAAACCAAACAGTAACCGACATGTCGAAGATGCTGCTAACTTGACAGCAGACAGCAGAACAAAGGTGGAAGATCCTGCTCACAACTGGTCTGTAAACAGTAGCCCAGAGGTCGAAGATGCTGCTAACTTGACAGCAAACTGCAGACCAAAGGTGGAAGATCCTGCTCACAACTGGACAGCAAACAGTAGCCCAGAGGTCGAAGATCTTGTTAACTGGACCGCAAGCTGTAGATCAGAGGTTGAAGATCCTGCTATCTGGTCTGCAAACAGTAGCCCAGAGGTCGAAGATCCTGCTAACTGGACAGCAAACAGTAGCCCAGAGATCTAAGATCCTGCTAACTGGATAGCAAACAGTAGTCAAGAGGTGGAAGATCCTGCTAACTGGACAGCAAACAGTAGCCCAGAGGTCAAAAATCCTGCTAACTGGACAGCAAACATAAGCCCGGAGATCTAAGATCCTGCATACTGGACAGCAAACAGTAGCCCAGAAGTCGAAGATCCTGCTAACTGGACAGCAAACAGTAGCCCAGAGGTCGAAGATCCTGCTAACTGGACAGCAAACAGCTCATAGGTGAAAGATCCTGCTAACTGGACAGAACACAGTAGCTCAGAGGTCAAAGATCCTGCTAACTGGACAGCAAACAGTAGAGAAGATGTCGGAGATCCTGCTAACTGGACAGCAAACAGTAGCCTAGATGTTGAAGATCCTTCTAACTGGACAGCAAACAGTAGCCCAGATGTCAAAGATCCTGCTAACTGGACAGCAAACCGTAGCCCAGAGGTAGAAGATTCTGCTAACTGGGCAGCAATCAATAGCCCCGTGGTTGAAGATCCTGCAAACTGGACAGCAACAGTGTCCCAGATGTCGAAGATGCTGCTAACTTGACAGCAAACAGTAGCCCAGAGGTCGAAGATCCTGCTAACTGGACACAAACAACCCAGAAGTGGAAGATCCTGTTAACTGGACAGCAAAATATATCCCAGAGGTCGAAGATCCTACTAACTGGACAGCAGACAGTAGCCCCGAGGTCGAAGTTCCTGATAACTGGAAAGCAAACAGTAGCCCACATGTCGAAGATGTTGCTAACTTGACATCAGACAGCAGAACAAAGGTGGAAGATCCTGCTCACAACTGGACAGTAAACAGTAGCCCAGAGGTCGAAGATGCTGCTAACTTGACAGCAAACTGCAGACCAAAGGTGGAAGATCCTGCTCAAAACTGGACAGCAAACAGTAGCCCAGAGGTTGAAGATCTTGTTAACTGGACATGAAACAGTAGCACAGAGGTCGAAGATCGTGTGATCTGGACAGCAAGCTGTAGATCTAAGGTTGGAGATCCTGTTAACTGGACAGTAAACAGTAGAAAAAAGGTGGAAGATCCTGCTAACTTGACAGCAAACAGTAGCCCAGAGGTCGAAGATCCTGATAACTGGACAGAAAACAGTAGTCCAGTTGTGGAAGATCCTGCTAACTGGACAGCAAACAGTAGCCCAGAGGTTGAAGATCTTGTTAACTGGACATCTAACAGTAGCACAGAGGTCAAATATCATGTTTCCTGGACAGCAACCTGTAGATCAGAGGTAAAAGATCCTGCTATCTGGACAGCAAACAGTAGCCCAGAGGTCGATGATCCTGCTAACTGGACAGCAAACAGAGGCCCAGAAATCGAAGATTCTGTTAACTAGACAGCAAACAGCCCAGAAGTGGAAAATACTGCTAACTGGACAGCAAACAGCACACCAGAAGTGGAGGATCCTGCTAACTGGACAGCAAACCGTAGCCCAGAGGTCGAAGATCCTGCTAACTGGACTGCAGACAGTAGCCCCGAGGTCAAAGTTCCTGATAATTGGAAAGCAAACAGTAGCTGACATGTCGAAGATGCAGCTAACTTGACATCAGACAGCAGAACAAAGGTGGAAGATCCCCCTAACAACTGGGCAGCAAACAGTAGTCCAGATGTCGAATATAATGCTAAATGAACATCAAACAGTAGCCAAGAGGTGGAAGGTCCTGCTAACTGGACAGCAAACAGTAGAGAAGAGGTCGGAGATCCTGCTAACTGGACAGCAAACAGTAGCCCAGAGGTAGAAGATCCTCATAACTGGACAGCGAACAGTAGCACAGATGTCGAAGATCCTGCTAACTGGACAGCAAACCGTAGCCCAGAGGTCGAAGATCCTGCTAACTGGGCAGCAACCAATAGCACCGTGGTTGAAGATCCTGCAAACTGGACAGCAAAAGTATCGCAGATGTCGAAGATGCTGCTAACTTGACAGCAAACTGCAGACCAAAGGTGGAAGATCCCCCTAACAACTGGGCAGCAAACAGTAGCCCAGATGTAGAATAAGATCTTGTTAACTGGACATTTAAACAGTAGCACAGAGGTCGAAATCCTGTTATCTGGACAGCAAGTTGTAGATCAGAGGTTGAAGATCCTGTTAACTGGACACAAGACAATAGCCGCAAGGTCGAAGTTCCTGACAACTGGACAGCAAACAGTAGCCCAGCGGTCGAAGATCCTGCTAAGTGGACAGCTAACAGTAGTACAGAGGTCGAAGATCCTGTATACTGGACAGAAAACTGTAGCGCAGATGTGGAAGATCCTGCTAACTGGACTGCAAACAGTAGGCCAGCGGTGGAAGATGCTTCTAACTGGACAGTAAACAGTAGCCCAGAGGTCGAAGATCCTGCTAACTGGAAAGCAACCAGCCAAGAGGTGGAAAATCCTGCTAACTGGACAGCAAGCAGCACACCAGAAGTGGAAGATCCTGCTAACTGGACAGCAAACAGTTTCCCAGATGTTGAAGATCCTGCTATCTGGACAGCAAAAAGTAGCCCAGAGGTCGAAGATAATGCAAAGCGGACAGCAAACTGTAGACCAGAAGTGGAAGATCCTGCTATCTGGACATCAAACAATAGCCAGAGGTCGAAGATCGTGCTAACTGGACAGCAGACAGTAGCCGCGAGGTCGAAGTTCCTGATAACTGGAAAGCAAACAGTAGCCCAGTTGTTGTCGAAGATGCTGCTAACTTGACAGAAAACTGCAGACCAAAGGTGGAAGATCCTGCTCACAACTGGACACCAAATAGTAGCCCAGAGGTCGAAGATCTTGTTAACTGGACATGAAACAGTAACACAGGGGTCGAAGATCCTTTTTATCTGGACAGCAAACTGCAGACCAAAGGTGGAAGATCCTGCTAACTAGACAGCAAACAGCCCAGAGTCGAAGATCCTGCTAACTGGACAGCAAACAGTTGCCCAGAGGTTGAAGATCCTGTATACTGGACAGCAAACAGCAGCACAGATGTCAAACATCCTGCTAACTGGACAGCAAACCGTAGCTCAGAGGTCGAAGATAATGCTTACTGGGCTGCAAACAATAGCCCCGTGGTTGAAGATCCTGCAAATTTGTCAGCAACAGTATCCCAGATGTCAAGGATGCTGCTAACTTGACAGCAAACTGCAGACCAAAGTTAGAAGATCTTGCTAACAACTGGACAGCAAACAGTAGCCCAGAGGTAGAAGATCTTGTTAACTGGACATAAAACAGTATCACACAGGTCGAAGATGCTGATATCTGGACAGCAAGCTGTAGATCAGAGGTTGAAGATCCTGTTAACTGGACAGAAAACAGTAACCCAGAGGTCGAAGATCCTGCTAATAGGACATCAAACAGTAGCCAAGAGGTCGAAGATCCAGTTAACTGGACAGCAAAGAGTAGCCCAGATGTGGAAGATCCTGCTAACTGGACAGCAAAAAGTAGCCCAGAGGTCGAAGATTCTGCTAAACTGACAGAAAACTGTAGCCAAGCAGATGGAAGATCCTTAACTGGACTAACTGAACAGATGTAGCCCAGCGTGAAGATCCTGCTAACTGGACAGCAAACATAGCCATAGGTCGAAAGTCGAAGATCCTGCTAACTGGACAGCAAACAGCCAAGAGGTGGAAGATCCTGCTAACTGGTCAGCAAACTGTAGACCAAAAGTGGAAGTTCCTGCTAACTGAACAGAGAACAGTAGCCCAGAGGTCGACGATTCTGCTAACTGGACAGCAAACAGTAACCATTAGGTCGAAGATCCTGCTAACTGAACAGCAAACAGCGCAGAGGTGGAAGATCCTGCTAACTGGACAGCAAACAGTAGCCCAGAGGTCGAAGCTCCTGTTAACTGGACAGCAAACAGTAGCCCAGCGGTCGAAGATCCTGCTAACTGGACAGCAAAAAATTGCCCAGAAGTGGAAGATACTGCTAACTGGACAGCAAACAGTAGACCAGAAGTAGAATATCCTGCTAACTGGACAGCAAACAGTAGCCCAGCGGTCTAAGATCCTGCTAACTGGACAGCAAAAGTAGTAGCCCAGAGGTCGAAGATCCTGCTAACTGGACAGCAAACAGTAGCCCAGAGAGGTGCTAACTGGAAGGAACATAGCCCAGAGTCGAAAGATCCTGCTAACTGGACAGCAAACAGTAGCCCAAGAGGTCGAAGATCCTGCTAACTAAGACAGCAGCAAACAGTAGCCCAGAGGTGGAAGATCCTGCTAACTGGACAGCAAACAGTAGCCCAGAGGTCGAAGATTCTGCTAACTGGACAGCAAAAACAGTAGCCCCACAGTAAAAGATCCTGCTAAACTGGACAGCAAACAGTAGCCCAGAGGTCAAAGATCCTGCTAACTGGACACAAAACAGTAGCCCAGAGGTCGAAGATCCTGCTAACTGGACAGCAAACAGTAGCCCAGAAGTCGAAGTCCTGAAGATCCTGCTAACTGGACAGCAAACAAGTAGATCCTGCTAAGAGGTCCCAGAGGTCGAAGATCCTGCTAATAACTGACAGCAAACAGTAGCCCAGAGTTGTCGAAGATCCTGCTAACTGGACAGCAAACAGTAGCCCAGAGGTCCGAAGATCCTGCTAACTGGACAGCAAACAGTAGCCCAGAGTGCGTGGTTGAAGATACAGACGTCCTGCTAAACTGGACAGCAAACAGTAGCCCAGAGGTCGAAGATCCTGCTAACTGGGACAGCAAACAATTAGCCCAGAGGTTGAAGATCCTGCAAACGGACAGCAAACAGTAGCCCAAGGTCGAAGATCCTGCTAACTGGACAGCAAAACAGAGCCACTAGAGGTGAAGATCCTGCTAACAAACTGGACAGCAAACAGTTAGCCCCCCAGAGTTGGAAGATCTGCTAACTGGACAGCAAAACAGTATGCCAGAGGTCGAAGACCTGCTAACTGGACAGCTGGACTGTAAACAGGTGTAGATCCACCAAGTAACTGAAGATAAACCCTAACTGGAACAGTTAAACAAATACCTTTTATTACGAAACACAGAGAGTGAAGATCCTGCTAACTGGACAGCAAACAGTAGCCCAGCAACGGTCGAAGATCCTGCTAACTGGACAGCAAACAGTAGCCCAGAGGTCGAAGATCCTAGCTAACTGGACAGCAAACGAAAAAGTAGATCAGAAGCTTTTGGAAAGAAGAATCCTGCTAACTTGACAGCAAACAGTAGCCCCAAGGTCGAAGATTCCTGCTAACTGGAAAGCAAACAAGTAGCCCAGAGCCCCGTCGAAGATCCTGCTAACTGACACTGCAAACAGTAGCCCGAGGTCGAAGATTCTGCTAAGTGAACAGTAAACAGTAGCCCAGAGGTCGAAGATCCTGCTAACTGGACAACAAACAGAAGCCCAGAGGTCGAAGATCCTGCTAATTTGACAGCAAACAGTAGCCAATCAGAAGGTCCTGCTAACTGGAAAGAATCAGTTGCTAACGAATGGACAGCAAACACAGCAACTGTAGTTTGAACCCCAGGAGGTCGAAGATCCTGCTAACTGGACAGCAAAAATAGTAGCCACAGAGGTCGTCGAAGATCCTGCTAACTGGACAGCAAATCAGTAGCCCAGAGGTCGAAGATCCTGTTAACTGGACAGCAAACAGTAGCCCAGATGTCGAAGAATTTGCTAACTGGACAGCAAACTGTAGCATAGATGTCGAAGATCCTGCGAACTGGACAGCAAACAGTAGCCCAGAGGTGGAAGATCCTGCTATCTGGACAGCAAACAGTAGCCCAGAGGTCGAAGATCCTGCCTATCTGGAAACTGGACAGCAAAACAGTAAGCCCAGACAGTCCGAGAAGAAGATCTTGCTAATTGGACAGCAAACAGTAGTCCAGAAGTCAAAGATTATGCTAACTGGACAGCAAACAGTAGCCCAGAAGTGGAAAATCCTGCTAACTGGAGAGAAAACATTAGCCCGGAAGTTGAAGATCCTGATAACTGGACAGCAAAACAGCAAAGCCCCCCAATGTCGAAGATCCTGCTAACTGGACAGCAAAAAAGTAGCCCAGAGGTCGGAAGATCCTGCTAACTGGACAGCAAACAGTAGATCCCAGAGGTCGAAGATCCTGTTAACTGGACAGCACAAAACAGTAGCCCAAAGGTGAAGATCCTCCTGCTAACTGGGACAGCAAAAACAGTAGCCCAGAGGTCGAAGAAGATCCTGCTAACTGGACAGCAAACAGTAGACCAGATGTCGAAGATCCTGGTAACTGGACTTAAAACAGTAGCTCACAATTGGAAGACCCTTCTAACTGGACAGCAAACCGTAGCCCAGATGTCAGAAGATCCTAACTGGACTCAAAACTGGACAGAGCAAACATGGACAGAAACCTAGAGAGTGAAAAGATCCTGCTAACTGGACAGCAACAGTAGCCCTAAAGTGGAAGATCTTGCTAACTGGACAGCAAACAGTAGCCGAACAGTCGAAGATCCTGCTAACTAGAAAGCAAACAGCCCAGAGCTGGAAAATCTTGCTAACTAGACAGTAAACTGTAGACCAGAGGTGGAAGATCCTGCTAACTTGACAGCAAACAGTAGCCCAGAGAGGTCAAAAATTCTGCTATCTGGACAGCAAACAGTAGCCCAGAGGTCGAAGATCATGCTACCTGGACAGCAAACAATAGCCCAGATTGTAAAGATCCTGCTAACTGGACAGCAAACAGTAGCCCAGAAGGTCGAAGATCCTGCTAACTTGGACATCTAACAAACAGTAGCCCAGAGGTCGAAGATCCTGCTAACTGGACAGCAAAACAGTAGCCCAGATGTTGAAGATTCTTCTATCTGGACAGCAAGCAGTAGCCCAGTGGTGGAAGATCCTGCTAACTGGACAGCAAACAGTAGCACAGAGGTGGAAGATCCTGCTAACTGGACAGCAAACAGTAGCCCAGAGGTCGAAGATCCTGTTAACTGGACAGCAAACAGTAGCCCAGATGTCGAAGATCCTGCTAACTGGACAGCAAACAGTAGCCCAGAGGTGGAAGATCCTGCTAACTGGACAGCAAACAGTAGCCCAGAGGTGGAAGGTCCTGCTAACTGGACAGCAAACAGTAGACCAGAGTTTGAAGATCCTGTTAACTGAACAGCAAACAACCCAGAGGTGGAAGATCCTGCTAACTGGACAGCAAACAGTAGACCAGAGGTCGAAGATCCTGTTAACTGGACAGCAAACAGTAGACCAGATGTCGAAGATCCTTCTAACTGGACAGCAAACAGTAGCCCAGAGGTCGAAGATCCTGCTAACTGGACAGCAAACAGTAGTCTAGACGTTTAAAATTCTGCTAACTGGACAGCACACAGTAGAGAGGTGGAAGATCTTGCTATCTGGAGAGCAAACAGTAGCCCAGAGGTGGAAGATTCTGTTACCTGGACAGCAAACAGTAGCCCAGAGGTCGAAGATCCTGGTAACTGGACAGCAAACAGTAGCCCAGAGGTCGAAGATCCTGCTAACATGGACAGCAAAACAGTCAGCCCAAGGTCGAAGATCCTGCTAACTGGACAGCAAACATTAGACCAGAGGTCAAAGGTCCTGCTAACTGGACAGCAACACGTAGCCCAGAAGTGGAAGATAATGCTAACTGGAAAGCAAACAGTAGCCCAGGGGTCAAAGGTCATGCTAACTGAACATCAAACTGTAGACCAGAGGTAAAAGATCCTTTTAACTGGACAGCAAACCATAGCCCAGAGGTCGAAGATCCTGCTAACTGGACAGCAAACTGTAGACCAGAAGTGGAATATCCTGCTAAATGGACAGCAAACAGTAGACCAGAGGTCGAAGATCCTGTTAACTGGAAAGCAAACAGTAGCCCAGAAGCGGAAGATCCAGCTAACTGGACAGCAAACAGTAGCCCTGAAGTGGAAGATCCTGCTAACTGGACAGCAAACAGTAGACCAACGGTCGAAGATCCTGCTAACTCTGGACAGTCAAACAGTAGACCCAGAAGGTCGAAGATCCTGCTAACTGGACAGCAAACAGGTAGCCCAGAGTCGAAGATCCTGCTAACTGGTGACAGCAAACAGTAGCCCCAGAAGTTGAAGATCCTGCAAACTAACTGGACAGTTAAAACAGTAGCCCAGAGGTCGAAGATCCTGCTAACTGTGGACAGCAAACTGTAGCCAGATCCAGGTCGAAGATCCTGCTAAACTGGACAGAAAACAGGAGCCCAGATGTGGAAGATCCTGTTAACTGGACAGCAAACAGTAGCCCAGAAGTCAAAGAACCTGCTAACTGGACAGCAAACAGAAGCCCAGGTGTGGAAGATCATGCTAACTGGACAGCAAACAGTAGCCCAGAGGTGGAAGATCCTGCTAACTGGACAGAAAACAGTAGCCCAGAAGTTGAAGATCCTGCTAACTGGACAGAAAACATTAGCCGGAAGTGGAAGATCCTGCTAACTGGAACAGTCAAACAGTATCCCAGAGGTTGAAGAATCCTGCTAACTAACTAGGGACAGCAACAGTAGCCCAAGAGGTGGAAGATCCTGCCTAACTGGACAGCAAACAGTAGCCCAGAGGTCGAAGATCCTGCTAACTGGACAGCAAACAGTAGCCCAGAGGTCGAAGATCCTTTAACTGGACAGCAAACAGTAGCCAGAGGGTCGAAGATCCTTCAACTAACAGCAAACAGTAGCCCAGAGGTCGAAGATCCTGCTAACTGGACAGCAAACAGTAGCCCAGAGGTCGAAGATCCTGCTAACTGGACAGCAAACAGTAGCCCAGAGATCGAAGATCCTGCTAAACTGGACAGCAAACAGTAGCCCAGAGGTGGAAGAAAAAACTGGACAGCAAAACATTAGTGAGCCCAATGTCGAAGATGCTGCTAACTTGACAGCAAACAGCCAAGAGGTGGAAGATCCTGCTAACTGGACAGCAAACAGTAGCCCAGAGGTCGAAGATCCTGTTTAAATTGGACAGCAAACAGTTGTCCAGAGGTCGAAGATCCTCCTAACTGGACAGCAAACAGTAGCCCAGAAGTCGAAGATCCTGCTAACTGGACAGCAAACAGTAGCCCAGAGGTCCGAAGATCCTGCTTTTAAACTGGACAGCAAACAGTAGCCCAAGAGGTCGAAGATCCTACTGCTAACTGGACAGCAAACAGTAGCCCAGAGGTCGAAGATCCTGCTAACTGGACAGCAAACAGTAGCACAGACGTCGAAGATCCTGCTAACTGGACAGCAACAGTAGATCCAGATGTTTTCGAAGATCCTGCTAACTGGACAGCAAACAGCTGTACCAGAGGGCAAGAGGTGAAGATCCTGCTGCTAATGGACAGCAAACAGTAGCCCAGAGGTCGAATGATCCTGCTAACTGGACAGCAAACAGTGTAGCCCAGAGGTCGAAAGATCCTGCTAATTGGAATGCAAACTGTAGAACAGAAGTGGAATATCCTGCTAACTAGACAGCATACAGTAGCCCAGAAGTAAAAGGATCCTGCTAACTGGACAGCAAACAGTAGCCCAGAGGTCGAAGATCTGCTAACTGGACAGCAAACAGTAGACCACAAGTGGAAGATCCTGCTAACTGGACAGCAAACAGTAGCCCAGAGGTAAAAGATCCTGCTAACTGGACAGCAAACAGTAGCCCAGAGGTCGAAGATCTGCTAACTGGACAGCAAACAGTAGCCACAGAGGTCGAAGATCCTGCTAACTGGACAGCAAACAGTAGCCCAGAGGTCGAAGATCCTGCTAACTGGACAGCAAACATAGCCCAGAGGTGGAAGATCCATCCTGCTAACTGGACAGCAAAAGCCCAGAACAGGAAGATCCTGCTAACTGGACAGCAAACAGTAGACCAGGGTCGAAGATCCTGCAAAACTGGACAGCAAACAGTAGCCCAAGGTCGAAAGATCCTGCTAATACTGGACAGCAAACAGTAGCCCAGAGGTCGAAGAATCCTGCTAACTGGACAGCAGCAAACAGTAGCCCACAAGGGTGAAGATCCTGCTAAAACTGGACAGCAAAACAGTAGCCCAGAGTATGTCGAAGATCCTGCTAACTGGACAGCAACCTGTTAGCAGACAAAGATGGGAAGATCCTGCTCTTTAACTGGACAGCAAACAGTAGCCCAGAGGTCGAAGATCCTGCCAATTGGAGATAGAAAACAGTAGACACAGAGGGTCGAAGATCCTGCTAACTGGACAGCAAACAGTAGCACCAGAGTTGGAAGATCCTGCTAACTGACAGCAAGAAGCAAACCTCCCAGAGGTGGAAGATCCTGCTAACTGGACAGCAAACAGTAAGCCCGTAGAGGTCGAAGATCCTGCTAACTGGACAGCAAACAGTAGCCCAGAGGTCAGTGAAGATTCCTGCTAACTGGACAGCAAACAGTACCCCAGAGGTCGAAGATCCTGCCTAAACTGGACAGCAAACATTATAGCCAACAGTGCCCATCGAGGTTGGAAGATCCCTGCAAAACTGACAGCAATCAGTAGCCCAGAGGTCGAAAATCCTGCTAATTGGACAGCAAACACGTACAGCCCAATAGGTCGAAGATCCTGCTAATCTGAACAGCAAACAGTAGACAGAGGTGGAAGATCCTGCTAACTGGACAGCAAACAGTAGACACAGAGGTCGAAGATCCTGCTAAACTGGACAGCAAACAGTAAGCCGTGGAAGAGTTGAAGATGTGCTAACTAGACAAGCTAACAGTAGACCCAGAGTGGAAGATCCTGCCTAACTGGACAGAAAACAGTAATCCAGATGTCGAAGATCCTGCTAACAGGACACCAAACAGTAGCCAAGTGGTCGAAGATCCTGCAAACTGGACAGCAAAAACAGTAGCCCAGATGTTCGAAGATACATCTGCTAACTGGACAGCAAACATGTAGCCCAAGGTCGAAGAGATTCCTGCTAACTGGACAGCAAACAGTAGTACAGATGTCGAAGATCCGTTAACTGGACAGCAAGAACTGTAGACAGAGGTCAAGATCCCTAACTGGAGAGCAAACAGTAGCCCAGAGGTCGAAGAATCCTGCTTAACTGGACAGCAAACAGTAGCCCAGAGGTCGAAGATCCTGCTAACTGGACAGCAAACAGTAGCCCAGAGTCGAAGATCCTGCTAACTGGACAGCAAACAGTAGAAAAGAAGTGGAAGATCCTGCTAACTGGACAGCAAACAGTAGCCCAGAGGTGGAAGAACCTGCTAACTGGACAGCAAACAGTAGCCCAGAGGTCGGAGATCCTGCAAAGTGGACAGCAAACGTAGTAGCCAGCTAAAAGTCGAAGATTTTCCTGCTAACGTCAACGAAAGCAAACAGTAGCCCAGAGGTCGAAGATGCTGCTAAATTGGACAGAAAACAGCAGAACCAAAGGTCAAGGAAGATCCTGCTAACTGGACACTCAAACAGTAGCCCAGGAGGTCGAAAATCCTTGTTACTGGACATGCAAACAGTAGCACAGATGGTCGAAGTCTGATCCTGCCTAATCTGGACAGCAAACTGTAGATCAGAGGTTCGAAGATCCTGCTAACTTGGACAACAAACAGTACCCAGAGTTCGAAAGATCCTGCTAACTGGACAGCAAACAGTAGCCCAGAGGTCGAACGATCCTGCTAACGACAGCAAACAGTAGCCCACAAGGTCGAAAGATCCTGCAAACTAGGAACAGCAAACAGTAGACCAGATGGTCGAAGATCCTGCAAACCAACTGAAAGCAAACAGTTAGTCCAGAGGTCGAAGATCCTGCAAACTGGACAGCAAAACAGTACCCAGAGGTCGAAGAACCTGCTTAACTGGACAGCAAACAGTAGCCCAGTATTAGGTAGGTGAAGAAAGCCCCCCCCTGCTAACTGGACAGCAAACAGTAGCCCAGAGATTTGGAAGATCCTGCTAACTGGACAGCAAACCGTATAGCACCAGAGAAAAGATCCTGTGCTAACTGGACAGCAAAACAGTAGCCCAGAATGTGGAAGATCCCCCCCTGCTACCTGGACAGCAAACAGTAGCCCAGAAGTCGAAAACTCTGCTAACTGGACAGCAAACAGTAGACCACAGGTCGAAGATCGTGCTAACTGAACAGCAAACAGCCCAAAGGTGGAAGATCCTGCTAACTGGAAAGCAAACAGTAGACCAGATGTCGAAGATCCTGCTAACTGAACAGCACATAGTAGCCCAGAGGTCGAAGATCCTGCTAACTGGACAGCAAACGGTAGCCGATAAGTGGAAGATTCTGCTAACTGGACAGCAAACAGTAGCAGAAGAAGGTTCGAAAGATCCTGCTAACTCGACAGCAAACGGTAGCCCAGAATGGAAAGATCCTGCTAACTGGATAGCAAACAGTAGCCCTGAGGTCGAAGATCCTGCTAACCCTGGAACAGCAAACAGTAGCCCAGAGGTCGGAGAGATCTGCTAACTGGACAGCACACATCAGTAAGTTACCAGAAGGTGGAAGATCCTGCAAACTAACTGGACAGCAATTTAAGTAAGTCCCAGATGTCCAAATATCCTGCTAAATGGAACATCAACCTGTAAGCTTCCCGAAGGTTTGAAGGTCTCTGCAAACTGGACAAGCAATCAGTATCCCAATATGTTCGAAGATACTGGCCTAACTTTGACAGCAAACTGCAAACCAAAGAGTAGATCTAAGATCCTGCTAAACAACTGGAACAGGCAAACAGTAGCCCCAGAAGTCGAAGATCCTGTAACTAGACAGCAAACAGTATCCCAAGGTCGAAATCCTGCTAACTGACCAGCAAACCATAGAGCCAGATGTCAAACATCCTGCTATCAAGACAGCAAACCGTAGCCCAGAGGTCGAAGATGCTGCTAAACTGGGCAGCCCCACCAGAAGACCCATAAGTGTATATACCAAAGAGATCCTGCTAACTTGTGAACAGCAACTGATTATCCGAGGGACGTCTAAGATGCACTTGCAACTTTGACTGCATAACAACAGACCTAGAGGTTGACAGATCCTAGCTAACAAGTGAACAGGAAACAGTAAGACCGAGAGGTCGATAGAAAACTGCTAACTGAACAGCAAACTGTAGATCGGAGAGTTGGAAAGATCCAGTGTTAACTGGACACCCAAACAGTAGCCCAGAGGTGGAAGACCCTGCTAACCTTGACAGGCACACATTAGCCAATAGGAGTCGAAGAATCCTGCTAACTGGTACAAGCAAAGAAGTAGCCCAGAGGTCGAAGATCGTGGTAACTGGACAGTAAAAAGTTGACCAGAAGTGGATGATACTGCTACCTGGACAGAAACAGTAGACAAGAGGTCGAAGACCCTGCTAACTGGACAGCAAACAATATCCCAGACGTCGAAGATGCTGCTAACTTGACAGCAAACAGCAGACCAAAGGTGGAAGATCCTGCTAACAACTGGATAGCAAACAGCAGTCCAGATTTCGAAGATTATTCTAAATTAACATCAAACAGTAAGCCAAAAGGTGGAAATCCCTCTAACTGACAGCAAACAGTAAAAGAAGAGGTCGAGATCCTCTAACTCGACTGCAGAACAGTAAGACCAC
>JAMPIV010011058.1:0-62452 GCA_024509875.1 Oreohelix idahoensis
AAAGTAACAAGATAAAGAAATAAAAAAGAAGGCACGAGAAAAGTAACAAGATAAAGAAATAAAAAAGAAGGCACGAGAAAAGTAACAAGATAAAGAAATAAAAAAGAAGGCACGAGAAAAGTAACAAGATAAAGAAATAAAAAAGAAGGCACGAGAAAAGTAACAAGATAAAGAAATAAAAAAGAAGGCACGAGAAAAGTAACAAGATAAAGAAAAGTAACAAGATAAAGAAATAAAAAAGAAGGCACGAGAAAAGTAACAAGATAAAGAAATAAAAAAGAAGGCACGAGAAAAGTAACAAGATAAGAAATAAAAAAGAAGGCACGAGAAAAGTAACAAGATAAAGAAATAAAAAAGAAGGCACGAGAAAAGTAACAAGATAAAGAAATAAAAAAGAAGGCACGAGAAAAGTAACAAGATAAAGAAATAAAAAAGAAGGCACGAGAAAAGTAACAAGATAAAGAAATAAAAAAGAAGGCACGAGAAAAGTAACAAGATAAAGAAATAAAAAAGAAGGCACGAGAAAAGTAACAAGAGGCATGAGAAAAGTAACAAGATAAAGAAATAAAAAAGAAGGCACGAGAAAAGTAACAAGATAAAAAAAAAAAAAAAAGGCAAGAAAAAAGTAACAAGAAAAAAAAAAAAAAAAAAAGGCAGGAGAAAAGTAACAAGATAAAGAAATAAAAAAGAAGGCACGAGAAAAGTAACAAGATAAAGAAATAAAAAAAGAAGGCAGGAGAAAAAGTAAAAGATAAAAAATAAAAAAGAAGGCAAGAAAATAACAAGATAAAGAAAAAAAAAAGCAGGCACGAGAAAAGTAACAAGATAAAGAAATAAAAAAGAAGGCACGAGAAAAGTAACAAGATAAAGAGATAAAAAAGAAAAGTAACAAGAAAGAAAAAAGAAGGCACAAAAAAAGTAACAAGATAAAGAAATAAAAAAAGAAGGCACGAGAAAAGTAACAAGATAAAGAAATAAAAAAGAAGGCACGAGAAAAGTAACAAGATAAAGAAATAAAAAAGAAGGCACGAGAAAAGTAACAAGATAAAGAAATAAAAAAGAAGGCACGAGAAAAGTAACAAGATAAAGAAATAAAAAAGAAGGCACGAGAAAAGTAACAAGATAAAGAAATAAAAAAAAAGGCACGAGAAAAGTAACAAGATAAAGAAATAAAAAAGAAGGCAGGAGAAAAGTAACAAGATAAAGAAATAAAAAAGAAGGCACGAAATAAAAAAGAAGGCACGAGAAAAGTAACAAGATAAAGAAATAAAAAAGAAGGCACGAGAAAAGTAACAAGATAAAGAAATAAAAAAGAAGGCACGAGAAAAGTAACAAGATAAAGAAATAAAAAAGAAGGCACGAGAAAAGTAACAAGATAAAGAAATAAAAAAAGAAGGCACGAGAAAAGTAACAAGATAAAGAAATAAAAAAGAAGGCACGAGAAAAGTAACAAGATAAAGAAATAAAAAAGAAGGCACGAGAAAAGTAACAAGATAAAGAAATAAAAAAGAAGGCAGGAGAAAAGTAACAAGATAAAGAAATAAAAAAGAAGGCACGAGAAAATTAACAAGATAAAGAAATAATAAAGAAATAAAAAAGAAGGCACGAGAAAAGTAACAAGATAAAGAAAAAAAAAAAGAAGGCACAAGAAAAGAAACAAGAAAAAGAAAAAAAAAAGAAGGCAGAAAAAAAGAAACAAGATAAAGAAAAAAAAAAGAAGGCACGAGAAAAGTAACAAGATAAAGAAATAAAAAAGAAGGCACGAGAAAAGTAACAAGATAAAGAAATAAAAAAGAAGGCACGAGAAAAGTAACAAGATAAAGAAATAAAAAAAGAAGGCACGAGAAAAGTAACAAGATAAAGAAATAAAAAAGAAGGCACGAGAAAAGTAACAAGATAAAGAAATAAAAAAGAAGGCACGAGAAAAGTAACAAGATAAAGAAATAAAAAAGAAGGCACGAGAAAAGTAACAAGATAAAGAAATAAAAAAGAAGGCAGGAGAAAAGTAACAAGATAAAGAAATAAAAAAGAAGGCAGGAGAAAAGTAACAAGATAAAGAAATAAAAAAGAAGGCACGAGAAAAGTAACAAGATAAAGAAATAAAAAAGAAGGCACGAGAAAAGTAACAAGGCAGGAGGTAACACGAGGATAAAAAAGTGCAGAGAAAAGTAACAAGAGAAAACAAGATATGTCGGTTGCGTCATCAGATAAATTAAGATCTCGTGCATATCAACACGAAGCCTTCTCTGCGGCTGTTGGTTCTTGTTATCATGATGAAAGCCGGCCAGAAGATGAGAGTGGAGATAACATATTTAACAGATACACCATCTTGACCTGGGCCGTACATCCCGTTGTTTCATACTCCATATCCGACACTTGTGTTTTCTTAAGTAAATGAAATAGTTGGTCATCGTTTATTTCCGCAGTCTGACTTTAGTTAGGTCTTAGAAGGATGTTGATTGAGCGAAATGGATTCATCCAATATTTTTTTTTGTTACAAGAGAGATTTAAAAAAAAAAAACTATGTGCATTCGCAGACTGTGATGGTGTAACCATGTGTCCGGAGCAAACTATCCAAGACTATCGTAGATTGTGGTGGTGTAACCACATGACAAGAACACACTTGATGAGATCATTCTTGTCTCTTGTCTTGATGGTGCACTATGTTGGAGTCTGTCCTGTCCATCTCTTGATGTTATCTTCCCACTTATGGAGCTGTCTTCCTCTTGTACGTTTGTCTTCAATTCTTCCTTCTATTATGGTCTTCCGTAAGGTGTTATTCTTGGCAAGTTCTTTCCTTGATAACACCTTACGAAATGAACTTGAGCGGATGGCACAGGACAGGAAGACTTGGCATGTGTTTGTTGAAGGCCTATGCTCCTCGGGGAGCTAAATGGTATTGATTGATTGATTGTAAAGTGTTATGTCTTTTTACATGGTCATAATATTTTAGCTGTCTAATTTTGATCTCCTTCATTCGTTCTCCTTTCGTTTCTGTAACCTCTTTATTTGTTCTCCCTAACCGACAGTTTAAGTTCACAGTTTAAAACTGCAAACAAGCGGTACTGATTTTCTTTTGTCCGCCCTTTGCAAGAAACCTCGAAGCCTAAATTGACCGGTTTTTATAAATTTTGTATTTAAAATTTTGGCAAAAAATAGTCTAAAAATTTCAGATTTAGTCGAAGTCGGATTAGAGTTAAGGGCACTAGTCTTTAGTACAACCGCTTCAAATTCAAGGGTATGTTTTGACAAAATTTGTAAACTAGTCCTCTAGCCTCGTCGGGCGGGGAGGGGGGGGGGGGGGGGGAGAGAGGAAGGGGGGGGGGGGGTTCGTTTTAAATAGCGGCTAACGTGAGCTATTTTAAGAAATCATATTGTTTCATGCAATATGCTTGCCACTGTTTGTGTTCTCACTAGAATGTTTGCTACAAGCCGACTGCATAATACGCCTAACTCTGTTTCTCTTCTCATTGAAATGGTTGCTGCGTGCCGACAGTCGATCGTGTTGTATTTGCTTTCATCATTATCAACATCATCAACATCAGCATCATCATCATGATTCATGAGTATTGTCATCATCATCATCAACGTCAGCATCATCATCATGATCATGAGTATTGTCATCATCATCATCATCACCCCCTCCCAAGGTCTTCAACAAAACTATGTCAAATGTTCCTGTCACGTGCCATCAGCAAAAGGTCTCCATGTCTTTCTCATCATTTTCATTATTGTCACCAGCTCTCTTCTCTATGTGTTTTATTTCGGTCTATATCTGCTTCTATCTTTCATTTACCCCTGTATTTCCTTTCAAAGCTTGTAAAATTAAATTCATATCTTAGACTAACTAAATTGAAACATGGAAAAACATAGATGAATAGAACAAGGTAAAATAACTGTACTTACTTTGGGCGTGGAAGTCAATGAAGAGAAGATGACATATTGTTATGACTTGAATATGTTTCTAATGACAGAAGAAAGCTCAGAGAGACCAGTAGCTATCTTCTCAGATGCACTGTCAGTGATTACAACGCTGAAAAGTCAAAGTAATGCTGAACTGGATGACCTAAGATTAACACTTCACAGACTAAGTCAGCAATACAAAAGAGTCGTGATACAGTGGATCCCTTCTCACTGCAACATCCCTGGACATGAAGAGGCTGACAGATTGGCAAAGGAAGGGGGAAAGCTTCCTCAAGTTGACACAAACATAACTTATGAGGAGGCCAAGAGTTTTATCAAGCGCAGGTACAGGCACAAGTGGGAAGAAGAGCATCCAGGCCACACAAAAAATGATCCGTATTACCAGCTCAGCAGAAGTGAACAAGTGGTAATCTTCAGACTTCGCACAGGTCATAACAGATTGAGATACCATCAATTCAACAAATTAAAGATAAGAACTACTGACGAGTGTAACTGTGGCACCGATAAAATGACTGCCGAACATCTGCTTCAAAGGTGCCCAACATATGAGGAACAGAGAAAACGCATATGGCCATCACCAGTACCATTCCTGGAGAAAATCTACGGAGATATCAACAGCCTCAGGCTGATCACTGCTTTCTTTGAACATATTCAAGTTGACGTCTGAGGGTGAACGAAGAAGAAGAAGAATATGTTTTGATGAGTCTAGTATGAAGAATGAGATACTTTAATTACTGATATAATCAACAAAGCCAACGCGCCTGTGTTATGTAAATTAAGAGTACACGTGTCTTCTTATTTAATGGGCATATTTTGAGAAAGGGAAAATGAGAATACATTTTTGCTGCAGGCCAAATTTTACAGACGACAAAAACACAGGAGGGCGTATGAAGACGATAGAGACCGTACAGGGCATTCTAACAAGGCAGAATTAAAAGGAGGTCTATAGCAGAATTGATAATGAAGGCTAAGGGCCGTCTGGAAAGATATGATGGCCTATTATAGCTGGCACGGTACATGATGATGATGTTGTTGTAATGTTAATCACTCCGCCACCCACCCCCAAAAATAAAATTAGAATAAGCACAAGGGAAAAAAATATTTTATGTGTTTTTGTAAGAGTTTATATACAGCCGCGTGCTACAGATATAACCGTCTAGCTTTATGTGATCACCCACTAGCACTTACTATGGCCCTCTCACAAGTGTGTAACGACCTCTTGTAATTGTCTCTTTTCTTCTCTATCATTTTCAGATGACTCAGGATGCATGATCTCTCCGAGTCACAGCTTACTTCGTGGAAGCACTTCCAGACAACAGGGAAACTACTCTCGACCGCATTCTGGTACCGGATATGACCCTCCACCATTACTGATGACTTTCCAGTCCAGCTCATCCGATCACTCCAGCAATGGCGGTGGTGGATCCTCAAATTACGTGACCCGGAAGGACTACTGTCCTATTAGTTCTTATCCATCGTCTCCATCCCAGCGTCATATTAACGGATATGGAAAAGATTACTCACGAAATCCTGCAGCAGATACATTACAAGTTGCGGAGAGAGATGTCATTGTCCACAGAAATCAGCTTGGTATTAGCCCACAGCATGATTCTAAAAACAATACTTTAAAGAAAGTAATCTCTCCTACCAATTATAAGGCAGTCAACGGAACTAAAAAGGATTCGCCCAAAAATAACAACGTCGCTAACGGCCCGGTAAAAGTAGACGCGAGGACAGCGTACTCCACTAACAAGGTCAAGGATACAAGACTGTGCTCTGAACCACCAATGACTGAGAGCAAAGATAAAATGGCGTCGCCTTTCAACAAACGAGGCATTCAAGAAACGGGGCAATCTCCATCTTCCACAAACACGACGTCTAGCATGAATAATTCCAGCACAAATAACCTCATGTACGCAGCAGGCACTGGGAGAGACCTGTCCCCAGGAAACAAAAATACACAGATTTACCCACCATCTCCCAGATTCTTACAGACTTCTCCTATCCCAAACAGTTTCCAACAGACCACGTATTCACAGCTTTACATGGACGGCACCCCCTCAGACCTACATTCCCAAAGCACGCTGCCCGTTTCTAACAGGTCAGGATTATTTGAAAGTCAGAACAAATCGCTCAACATGCCATCACGATCAATCCACGACACTCTAAAAAAGAGCCTAGAAGCTGGAGATGATGGCACTATTATCATAAAATCAGGCAGCTACAGCGTTGACCACCTGCAAGTGACATTAGACGCCCCACAACATGATGTATTTATCTGAAGGGCCTGAGAAATGTGTTCATTATAAGCCTTCGTATTGCTAAGTGTCAACGCTTGGACATTGACATGTTTCTGTGTGTTAGGCCCCAGCCTTTTACATTGACAAATTTGTGCCCGATCAATGACCTTTAACATTGATACAAAGAGTATGCCAGGTTAACTCACAAAATGACGCATGTTTCTGGTGGGCCTGAAAAGTGTGTTCAATATAAGCCTTGGTTTTGCTATGTGTCAACGCTTGGGCATCGGCATGTTTGTATGTGTTAGGCCGACGCCTCTAACATTTAGACAATTGTTTTAGATCATTGCCCTTTACTTTGATACCTGTATAGTATGAGAGGTCAAGGTTCATTTACTGAAGATTATATGGTCAAAGAAAGTTGATACACTGACACTTGTGCTCTGGGTCAGTGCTCATACTTTGATTCTCGTGTTTTAGACCAGCGCTTGCACACTGAAACTTGTGTTTTAGATCAGCTCTATAACACTGAAACTTGTGTTTTATATCAGCTCTCATACTTGAACCTTGTGTTTTAGATCAGCGCTTGCACACTGAAACTTGTGTTTTAGATCAGCTCTCATACTTGAACCTTGTGTTTTAGATCAGCGCTTGTACACTGAAACTTGTGTTTTAGATCAGCTCTCATTCTTGAACCTTGTGTTTTAGATCAGCGCTTGCACACTGAAACTTGTGTTTTAGATCAGCTCTCATACTTGAACCTTGTGTTTTAGATCAGCGCTTGCACACTGAAACTTGTGTTTTATATCAGCTCTCATACTTGAACCTTGTGTTTTAGATCAGCTCTATAACAATGAAACTTGTGTTTTATATCAGCTCTCATACTTGAACCTTGTGTTTTAGATCAGCGCTTGCACACTGAAACTTGTGTTTTAGATCAGCTCTCATACTTGAACCTTGTGTTTTAGATCAGCGCTTGCACACTGAAACTTGTGTTTTATATCAGCTCTCATACTTGAACCTTGTGTTTTAGATCAGCGCTTGCACACTGAAACTTGTGTTTTAGATCAGCTCTCATACTTGAACCTTGTGTTTTAGATCAGCGCTTGCACCCTGAAACTTGTGTTTTATATCAGGTCTCATACTTGAACCTTGTGTTTTAGATCAGCGCTTGCACACTGAAACATGTGTTTTAGATCAGCTCTATAACACTGAAACTTATGTGTTAATAGATCAGCGCTTGCACACTGAAACTTGTGTTTTAGATCAGCTCTATAACAATGAAACTTGTGTTTTATATCAGCTCTCATACTTGAACCTTGTGTTTTAGATCAGCGCTTGCACACTGAAACTTGTGTTTTAGATCAGCTGTCATACTTGAACATTGTTTTTTAGATCAGTGTTATACTTGAATCTTGTGTTGTAGATCAGCTCATACATAAAACTTGTTTTCTAGATCAGCGCTTGCACAGTGAAACTTGTGTTTTGGATCAGCCGTCATATAGCGGAATGGGTGTTTTAGATCAGCTCTCACATATTGACACTTGTGATTTAGATCAGCTCTCACGCACACTGAAATTTGTTTCAGATTAGTTCTTATACAGTGAAACTTGTGTTTTAGATCATCGCTCATATTTGAAACTTGTGGTTAAGATCACCGCTCAAACATTGATTCTTGGTATGTAGATCAGTGATTCTCCCATTGACTCTTGCTTTGTTAACTCAGCGTTGTTATATTAACTCTTGTAGGTTAGATCAGTAAGCATGCATTGACAATTGTATTTTAAAATCAGCGCTCAAACATTGACACTTCTTTGTTAAGACAATGCCTACACTTGATTTGTTTATGTGTGCTAGATCTTACACAACATAATAATTATGTACATAACCTATGAACTTACGCCCTTTACTTTTTATTTATATAGCAATGTTTTATTAACAACAATGTCATCATAAGTGAAAATAAAGATTCTCCTGAAATGCTCGTCACGATTATCAATAACAATGAGTAATGGTAAAGGACACTTCTGAAATATCCGTCATGGTTAATCATGAGTATTGCTCAGAGTTTAATGAAATGTTTATCATTTTTAATCATGAGTATTGCTCAGAGTTTAATGAAACGTTTATCATTGTTAATTATCTGTGCTGGCCATCGGCAGAGTGGTTAGATACTGACCTCTTGCGGCAAAGGTACTGGGTTCAAAACGCATTGGTATCACGCTCCAGTCTACAGAACTGTAAATGGGAACCTGACACTGCGCTTGCGTTAGGGAAGGCAAAGGCAGCGAGGAAGGGAACTGATCTCTCGAAGCTGGACCTCGTATAGTGAAGTCTCTAATACTTCACTGCCCTGCGACTGTGTTTGCTATGGGACTACCTTGACCTCTTTTTACTGGTCAAAAAGTTTCCTTCACTCATCATAGGTCAAGGTCATAGATACACTTTTGTAATATCCACCACGGTTAAAAAGGATCATAGGTACTGGTAAAAATCACTTTTCAAATGTCCACCACGATTATAAAAGATCATATGTACTGGTCAAAGACACTTTTCAAATGTCCACCACGAACCACGATTATAATTTATCATAGGTACTGGTCAAAGACACTCCTGAAATCTTCACTACGTCACACTCATCATGAATACAACTCATAGAATTGTCTCACAATGTCACAACTGTCTCGTGACACGAGTCATGATTATTGCTTCTACTCAACTTTTACTATCACAGATAACAGTTCACAATCTTCAGCAAAATTAAGGGCAGTATTAATCCCGTATTTCTGAAAACATTACACAATTGTCTCGTTTTCAAAGCCTTGGTGAAATTTTCACAACTACACAAATACGTTTTTTGTGCCTCTATCTACGTGCTCCATTCCTGATGCATGAATGTTTGACGTGATTTGTAATTCAAACGCCCACAAGTTGTAATCAACTAGTACAGCTTCATGAAATTACAAATAAACAAGTTTTTTTGGTGTATACACATTTTGTTTTGTTCTCATGCTTTTGTTTGATCTAGTCTATAATTATTTTGTGGAAGGCAAACTCTGAAATAAAAGTCGAGGGAGCATTAATATCCAGAAATAAGGTAAATTATTTATAACCATTTTCTAGTACTTGGCGTTACCGTAAATTTGTCTAAATTGGCTACCAGCTTGATGAACTAGATTTTACCAATGACCGGGTACTTCTGTCCAATTACCGTAATCAGATTGAAGACAAAATTAAAATATTTGATGAGAGACCACAGGAATTGGTCTAAAAAGTGCACAGGGGGGAAAGACAACGATAATGAGAATAAATATAGGAAACGCTAACAAGATTGTACTAGAAGAAACATCACTACAAGATGTAGAATCATACACACAACTTGGCAACAATATAGAAACAGCTGAGCGGACAGACAATGATATCAACAGAAGAATGCAAAAGGCTAAAGGAGACCTCATTGCATTGGAAAATATATGAAGATCCAGTGAAAAAAATCAGAATTTTCAATCAGATTCAACTCAAATGTCAAGTCAGTCCTATTTGAATGACTTTGAAACATGGAGAACAACAAAGACAACAACCAAAGAAGGTTTCAGACTGTCATAAATGTAACCTTGCGTAGAACAGAAGGATTGAAATGGTGTGACAAGATGACTAACGTGGAACTGATGAGAAGAACTAGACAAGAACCAGTGGAACAAGAAATGAGAAGAACTAGACAAGAACCAGTGGAACAAGAAATGAGAAGAACTAGACAAGAACCAGTGGAACAAGACATGAGAAGAAAACGTTGGAGATAAAACACGCATTACGAAACCTATTGATAGCATTACCAGGCAATACCTGTTCCAGAATACCCAAGGTGAGACAGGTAGAAGAAGACCAAAGAACACGTGGAGAAGAGGACTGGAGACAGACATGAAGGGGATGAAGAAGACTTGGAAAGACCTTGACCTGATGGCACGTGACAGAAAGACTTCACACTAGATAGAAAAACTTGACACTAGACAGAAAGACTTGACACTAGACAGAAAGACTTGACACTAGACAGAAAAACTTGACACTAGACAGAAAGACTTGATACTAGACAGAAAGACTTGGTTTAAGTTTGTTGAAGGCCTATGCTCCTTGGGGAGTTGGTAGATGAAAAAAGAATACGTATTTATGGTTTGCTGCCATGTATTACTTGTGTGGATGTGACTCTTGTCAAGTCATTCAAGTTTTGTGTTGCAATATTTTGGCCAAGCAGTTAGAACGGTTGCCTCTCCAGGCAAAGTTACCGGTTCCTGTTATCAAAACCTGGTGGCGTCATGCGCCAGACTATCCCGCTGTAAATGGATATCTGATTCCACTCCTACGTTAGAGAAGACAGAGACAGCGAGACAGGGAACTGGTCACCACACCTCATAAAAAGCTGGATTAGTATGCTCAAGTCTCTATAATTTCACTTCCCTACGACAGTATTTGCTATGAAACTACCTCTTTGTTGCAATATGTACATGATATAAACTTTCCTAATTGCATCAGGAAACATATATAATTGCAACATTGTCGTAGATTTCGATAGGTGATTAAGAACAATGTTAGGTCCCTTCTGAATAGAACTGATAAAGGTGATGACTCAGTGTGAGATAAGGTAAACAGATAGATTTCACTAGTGAGTTGGTGAAAAGGTAAAGTCTGTACCTGGATTTGAGAAAAAAACTTCTCTAGCCCAGCCTATCGGTTACGACTAAAAAATATTGTTGTTCCGACAGTTCCCTTTCTATATATTAATATATATATATCCACCACTCACATACACACACACAGATAAGTGACGACAGTTAGACGCACAAACGTGAAAACTATACTAATGGAATGTGGATGTTGGGACGAGCTGACCAACACAGAAACTACAGTTTATGTAAATTTTATTTACCATAAAGAAACTTCACAATATATATATTATCATCTATCGAATATAAAAAAACATCATCGGGGTACAGAATTAATAAAGAAATAGATCCATGCGTACTATCTCCCCCTGTTGAGACAAGATCCCACACAGAGAAGTTAATTAACCCCCAAAAGGTCAAAAGATTAGCACTATGGTATAGACTGTTTACTATACTGTAAAGATCAGAGTTTCTACGTTATTTTATTCTGAAATTTGAACAGTATTAGAAAACAACACAGTAAGAAATATGTGGTGGATTTGATGTTATGAATTGTTGTAGGTATTATTATATTTGTATTAAATGAGATTAGCTATGAAGGTCCCTGAATTTACCCAATAGTATTGTGAACTTTTCAGGCTACCTTTCCGCTACCACCTCTTTTATCTCATTCAAAATGTATTTATTATTATATTAAATGACTTCGTTTAGTGTCTAGGGTTATGAATGTAGAGTGTAATATACAAGAATCAACAAACATACAAACAAATAGTTTATTATTCACAACAGCACACAGTACTACCACAATAACATACAAACGACACTCTAAAAGGCTATCTTATTTAAGACTGTGGTTGAATTTGTGTAAATCTGATTTTTACAATTTTATTATCCTGATTCTAATATATTTGGAATCAGGATTGACAATTTAAAAGAGAAATTAAAATAATCATTTACATCAGTCAAATAGCACAATAGATCCTCTGTCCATACATAAAATATTTTTCTAATATACGTCTGTAGTTTTCTCCTACTTTAAGGAAATACTGGTAGTACCACTAGGTTGTTGTTTGAATCATATCCTTTTAGTAATGTTTGTTTCTATCTGTCACTTGTTGAACTATTAATATTTGTCCCAATTTTATTCACTGTCACTTTTTATATTTCTTCTTATAAAGTTCTGTAGTTGAGCTTTCAGGTGCCGAACGAGAACTTATCTTAGCAGTAGAATATAGGTTGAACCTTTCCTCTGCTCGCTTGACAATCTGTTCCCTGTTTGATAGGCAATGGCCACTAGCATGGGCTCGCAGTAAACAGGCAGAGTCCTGAATCAATCAGTTTTCAAGCGTTTGGTACCACATTAACGTCAGTACCCAGGACCTCTGAAATGTGAAGGTATGCATCCTTCGTAATATCTAGCATACACTAATAGTCCACAGTTAAGGACATGTACATTACAAACAAACAAAAGGGTCATATCCTTATACAAACCTATGCCACCATTTTCTTTTGATGTGACAATGTACACCAGTATTCCTTTCCCTAATAGTTACAACGCCACTGCAATTCCAGCTGTAATCTCTTCCATATAATAGGATAGGTGTTATGCTCCTTTATGACAATCATACATATTCTTGTATTTTACACCTCTCTGACAGTCTATCACATGGTGGATCAATCTTTAGGCTTTGCCTCATGTTCGCTATAGACCCACTCATGTCCAGACATATATTATTATTTCACATTCAATTTTTATATAAAATACAGATTAATAAATGTCAATCTTACCACAATTTTGTTCAATGAAATACACAGAGACGATGACTGACACAGTTTCGATCTGTTTTGTTGTCCAGGCTGCCCAAAATTGTATTTTAAAGCACAGCCTGATCTCATCTATCACTGGTGAAAATTTTTCTAGAAATGGCGTCCCCCTTAACGCTTATTCTGACAATATCGACTCAGTTGGCCAATCATTCTTAATTTTACAGTGTAAACAGTCTTTTCAAAAAATATCATTCAAACCTTTCTACGTTTCTAGGCTATTTATGTTTATTCAAAGGTCAGCCAATAATATTTCGTCTCACTTCAAATGCCACCCAATCGGATTCACTGTACTATCTGAGCCTATCCGTCACCTACTTTTTTCCCAAAAAATATGCGATCCAATCTAAGCAGATATGACTTGACCTGACAGTCTCTCTTATCTCTATGTATGGTTTTATCAATAGTTGATTAGTTAAGGGACTATTTATATAACTAATAACATATTCTTGGTCAGCAAGTCTTCAGGTACACGAATCTACGATTTTTAAGGGGCTATGTGGTTTGGTTCAAAATTCTATCTTTTTTTCTATGTTAGTTGTTTATTTTTAAACTACCTCTCGTTCACTCTTTTTCCATGTAATATCAAGCGAAATACGAGAGCTTAGGTCATTCATAATAAGAGCTTACCATGTTTCCATGACGTAGTGTCCATAATTCTAACTTTTTCATCGTATTGGGGAAACCCCTAAGGCAAGGCTTGCCCCTGTGCTACAGTTGGCTTTTAGTTTAAAATCAATGCGAAACGAATTAGCATTTCATCTATCCTTGCTCCTCCTCGTTCCACAATGCATTTTAGGCAAATATTTTCTTAGAACTAGGAAAAGTGGTTGTTTATGTCAATGACGAATTTGAAAAATTGGGTACCGTTTGGTTCGGCTATTCGTTAGCAAATAATAATCTGAAGGCGCAGGCGACACCAACCGTTCTAGCAGAAAATTCTCTTGTACTTTCTTATCTTTGCCTTTATGCCCTATACTGTTATATACTAATTTAGATATTGTATTTAGAAATCACTACAAAATATATAAAGTGAGTACATGGATTATACAATAAAAGAGTTACTCATTCCTGCTTTCTTTCTTTCCATACAACCGTGGCCACGTTCATTCGTTCTTACCTAATACTTGATTTGCAACTTCTGGAACAATCTTTAGGACACACGCACACAGCAAATCCAGTGTTATTTTGGCAAAGAAAACCCCAGCTCCTCAAAGACAGATTAAATCCATTTCTCCGGGGAACGTTCACTTTGTTTCTTTTATTTAGGGTTTCTGTTTATGTCACATTAATTAGTCCAGGTAAGAAATTTAACAGTGCTCACAGTGTCAGTAGCTTGAGATTTCCAGTACAAAGGAATGTCAGGTCGGTAACTTCTCTCAGTATAAAAATACCTTGTCACACCACAAATGGTCAAAGGTTGGGAAATGTTAATGTTGGTTATGTCGCCACAACGGGCTGAATGTGAGGAAGAAGAAATCTGGATCTATAGGCTCAGTTACAAAGTCACTCTTAATGTTCTTTGGGTTGGTACTCTGTCTCTTTCTGGGTGTAAACACAAATCCAGACAGGTTTATCTTGAAGACCCAGATACTAAATAAAAATGTTCTTTTATATGGTTATTCTCAGATTTATATGGAAGCCGTAGGCTTAGACCGCTGGTAGGTTTTGGGTTTGACCCAGTACTGTGTATAGGAAGAAAAAAAATACAAAATACTTCACCATAATACAGTATTCTCAATCCTATTCTAAACCCGCGTAAAATATAATATACTTATCCACTTTGGTTATTTAACTTTAATTGAAACTACAAGCCTAGAGCTTATATGATCGTTTAAAAACTCCCGTGAAGTAAATTCTAGTCATTTACAAAATTAATCATCATGAATTAGAAATAAATATATATTTCGTCAATACTCATAATGAACAGTGCGTTTACTAGTCGATTAAATATCTTTACTGGTTAAATCGGTTAGTTAGATTAACGCTACAGCCGGAACAGTTTAGCTAAAGATTATATTTAGTTCGCTAGACAATTAGCACAAAAAAGGAAAAAATCTTATCGAAATAAAATGATGGACTTAGCCATTAAATCACTCTACACAGAAAGATCTTAGTGAAATAAAATGACGGACCTAACAATTAAATCACTCAAACTTCTATTATAATATTTACCGCAAACACAGAAATTGAACTACTCCAAATCGAAAATACTAAGAAATCCACTATAACAATGGTCTAGAAAATCGAAGCTAGTAAGTTCTGGAAAAATCTGTGGGTACTGAATAATGGATTTTAAAAGCTGGACAATATATATTAAATTTGCAGAACTTCGCTCAGACTTGTTACTTTTAACGCCTTCGCTCAGATTTCGGGCTTTTCTTCGGTCGATCTGCGAATCAGAGGAAAAATTCACGCTTTTACCGCTTGCAGAATCTGGCAATCGAGCAAAACCCGTCCTTTGATCTGGCGATTCTCACCGTGTTTAATTACCTTCCAAACGAACGGATTCAGGGGGAGTAACTGTGATTATTTGCCCTTGGTTTCAGATTAAGTCCCCCTGACCAATGTCTACCGAAAAATACGTTTCAACTTATCGCCCCCTTGGTTTTCTTCATTTAGCTTATCTCACCCTTCTCTACAAATCCACCATCCCGTCCCCTCTCTACGCGTTCAGTTTACCTGTCTGATTGCAAACATTCCTCGTAGTTTATACGACATAGAGAAAAGAAAATGTGCGTGGCCAGATTAAGAGTTTGACATATATAGAGAAGTGAAGGGGACTGCGTTTAACAAATAGGTCTGTTGGTAAACATTCCTAAAGCAAATAGAGAAAAGAAAAGAAATTATGCGTGCTAATTTAAGAAAGAGACAGATATCTGAGTGTAGGAGGGTTTTACGTTAACAAACCGTGCATAGCTCATAAGGAAGCCGGTAAAGACAGGTGGAACAAAAATGTAGATGTATGAAATCTATTTTCATAATATCCTCTGCCACAGACGTCCCTGCTTGAAAATGTGAAACCCTTTAATGTCTACTTTATGGAAATAGGTTTCCTATATCAGTAGCTTCCGGGTGACTGTTTTTTAACTCTCATCTTCCTCCTCCTTCGTTGTCCAATTCCTACTCATGAAGTCTGCTCCAACGTTTTCTTTCTCTGGAATGTATTTCGTGTGTGCGTTTGAAAGAGTGTCGCCGAGTTTGACATCGTTGAAAGATTCCGTGTGTTTGCAATGGAAATCCGCTGACACTATCGTCATCTTCGTCAACTTCGGTAGCTATGGCGACCGCCGGGAGAAGTTCGGAGGACGGCACCGGTATTTCCAAGTATTTCTTTAACAGATTTACATGGTAGACCTTCTCCTTTCCTTTAATCAAGATCTGGTAGTTAGTTCTGGAGATCTTTTTTAGGACGTTAAACGGCCCTTGCCATCCGATGCGTAGTTTGTTGTTCCCGGTTGGGAGTAGCAACAAAACTTTCTCTCCTGCTTGCAATTCTCTTTCTTTCGCGGCTTTCCTGTATCGGTTAGCGTGCTTTGCGCGTGCTCGCTTAAGGTTGGTCGTTGCTAGGTCCCATCCTAGTTTTAACCTTTCCTTTATTTCCGACACATATTTACTGTCTGAGACGACTGTCTCATCAGACTTCTGGTCTGGGAGGTACGGAAGTAAGGCTTCAAGCGGCCCCTTAATAGGTCTGCCGAATAAAAGAGTAGCTGGGGGAAATCCTGTGGAAGCATGTGGGACTTGCCTGTAGGCGAATAAGGCTGCAGGAATGAAAAGGTCCTAATTTTCAGGTTTCTCTTGTCCCAGTTTACTTAACATCATGGTGAGGTTTCCGTTAACACGTTCTACTAACCCACTTCCGGTTGGATTATAAGGGCTTGTGTAGATGTGCTGGTTCATCAAGATCTTAACGATCTCATCCATTAACAGGCTACGGTGTGGAGATCCGTTATCCGTCAAAACTTGTTGAGGAAATCCCAACCGTGTAAATATCTGCACGATGGCTTCTGCGACATGCTTGGAATCCGTGCATGTTAGCGGTATAGCTTCTTCCCACAAAGTGCATGTGTCGACTAAGGTCAGGATAAACCTGTGCCTTCTTTTAGTCCTTTCTAAGGGTCCTAAAATGTCGATTACATCCCGTTCAAATGGTGTTCCCACTATTGGCATTTCACCCATGGAAACTGCGGGTGTCCAATGCTTGGGTGCCACCCGTTGGCACTTGGCGCAGGTTTTCACGAACCTGATAATATCAGAGTTCATTCCTGGCCACCAATAGTGAGTCGATATTCGATGATTTGTGGCGTTCTGTCCCACATGTCCGCTAAAGAGAAGAGAGTGCCCATTTCTAAGATTTGGCTTCTGTACTGTTTCGGTACTAGGAGCTGGTTATGCCCTTGTTCAGGGTTGCCCGTTCTACAATAAAGTACGCCATCCTTAGAAAAAATGTCCCCGTTGTGTCTGGGGTCCTTAGCCATGGGCAGTTTCCTCAAGCAGGGCTCCAAAGTAGGGTCCTTTTGTTGCGCCTCTTTAAGTTCTTTAGGTAACAAATTTGGCGCAGGCTCCAATTCCTTCTTGGTTTGCCCTCTTATGGTTACTGCTGCCACAATTGGCTCTTCCGGTTTCCCAATAAACACATATCTACCGCCAAGTATGACTGGGTAGATCGGGTTATCCATAACAGCCGCTTTGATCACACCTCTGACAAAATCAGAGTGTATCTCCACCAAAGCGATGGGAAGCGTCATGGGTGCATCTCCTTTGAAAACTCCACAAAGTTTGACGGTTTCTTCTGTCTCTTGACCAGGTTTGACCAAGTTTCTTGCTACAATGCAATCAAAGGACAAACCTGTTTCAAATAAACAATATGTTGAATTCCCGTTCAAAATAACAGTACCTCGCGTTGACGACCTCTATCTCTCAGGTTGAGAATCACTGACACTAATTCTTCCTTGCGAGACTTTTAGCAAGCATCCGATGCGTTTAGGCTCGGTGTGCTCGCTCTGATGATATGTCCCTTGTGCAGGGGTTTTCCCTTTGTCACTCTGTCTTTTCTGGCCGCGATGCCATGTAGAACGGTTGGGTTGATCAGAATATTTGTTGTTGGTGGGGTACTTGTTTTTATAGAATTTAGATTTCTTAGGAAGGGAATTCTGGGATCCAGTTTCTCTGTGGTTATGGTGTTGAGAAGAATGGGAAGACTGTTCTAGATTATTTTTCCGAGAAGGCTGTTCTGTCGGTTTACATATTGTGGCCATCAGTTCGGCCAGCGCATTGTGATATCGCTCCGCCTTGCTCAAAATGTCTTCTAGTTTTTCTGCGCCTTGTTCAGCCAGAAATCTACGGGTGTCACCTGACAAAGTGCTCTTTATTTGTTCGCTTACCACGAACTTCTCAAGTCCTTCATAGGTAGAGGGAAGCTGTGAAAGCTGCACGCACTTTGTCAAGTATCCCTTCAGACGAAAAGAGAACTGCTGAAAAGTTTCGGTGCTCTCCTTTCTGCTGTTACTGAACAGTTGCAAAAAATTCTAGCGTTCATTTCAAAACGCTCAAGCAAAGCCTTTTTCAACATGTCGTAATCGTCTTGGTGGTTGCCTTCCAGTTTTGTGTACGCATCATACGCAGAAACCTTTTAAAGTCTGAGAAAGCTTCAAACACCACCACGACCTCTCTAAACCGTACAGATTTGCCATTTTCTCAAGTTTTTCTAGATAACAGTCTATTTTCTCATTAGGGCTTGGGAAAGATTCAAGGGCAAAAGACATCGCTGCTAGTTGAGGAGATTGAGTGCTGGCTTGATCGGTTAAAGAAGAATGGGGAGAAGACGGCTCTGCATTGCTGGATGTAGACGCAGCCCCACGGCATTGGACCTCTAGAGCCTTAAGAGCCAATTCATGCTGTCTCTTCTTCTCTCTTTCCTCATGCTGTCTCTCCTCTCTTTTCTCATGCTGTCTCTCCTTCTCTCTTTCGTCATGCTGTCTCTCCTTCTCTCTTTCGTTCGCCCTGCGAATTTCCATTTCCTCCTCAATCTTCTTTTGCTCTCTAGCTTCGGCTGCTTTTTCTTTATCCCTAGCTTCTGCTTCCTTCCTCCTAGCTTCTTCTTCTTTCTTCTTCGCATCATATCTGTCAAGTTCTTCGTTGACAAAAGCTTTCGCTTCTTCTCCCTGTAATCCCTCTTCCCTTGCTTCCTCTCTGAGCATTTGCCTAAGCTTTGCACGCTCTGCCATTGTAAATACTGACTGAGTCTTACCCGAGAAAGAAAGAAGAAAAAGGATACACTGCTTCCCTACCAATTAAGAGAAAAATACAGAAAAGAAAATACTGTTATTAACCTGAGATACCTCCTCCTTATTATCAGTTGTCTAAACTATCGCTGCTATTATCTGGCAATTAAGGCTCCTAGTGCAAACGACTACGCCAAATAAATGGTAGATCAGACCAATCAACTGACAAAAAAAAAACTATCTACTGCAGTGGAAACCAAAAAAATTTATATTTCAAATTTTTTTTTTTAATTTAAGGAGAAAAAAAAATCCCTTAAATTTTAAGTCCACCTACAAGTTCACAACTGAAGTCAGTTAGGGTAAGGGAGGTAATTAACTGAACGTAGTAGTCCGAACGCGCTCCTTAGCTTAGTTCAAAACACCTCTGCTTCAAAAAACCCTGAGATTGTTACACAATCACACGCTACCAGCTGCCTAGTATTACTAAATCAATACATAACATAACTCCGAAAAAGATCACCCTGTAAATCCAATTGTATATATATACTCTAACAATGCTGTGGACAAACAATTGATATATTTGTGTGGTCAGCAAGCTAATAACCAGATCGTTTGTCTAGGGGAATATTATTTTTAAATATACTAAATCTCACGAGACAATCACACTCTTGCTCAATCTAGACTAAAGAAAAATTTTCCAGATTAAAATTCAATCCTACGGACGAGCCGACATTTGCTGTAGATTTCGATATGTGATTAAGAACAATGTTAGGTCCCTTCTGAATAGAACTGACAAAGGTGATGACTCAGTGTGAGATAAGGTAAACAGATAGATTTCACTAGTGAGTTGGTGAAAAAATACAGTCTGTCCCTGGATTTGAGAAAAAAACTTATCTAGCCCAGCCTATCGGTCACGACTTAAACATATTGTTGTTGCGACAGTTCCCTTTCTATATATATATATATATATATATATATATATATATATATATATATATATATATATATATATATATATATATATATATATATATATATATATATATCCACCACTCACATACACACACACAGATAAGTGACGACAGTTAGACGCACAAGCGTGAAAACTATACTAATTGAATGTGGATGTTGGGACGAGCTGACCAACACAGAAACTACAGTTTATGTAAATTTTATTTACCATAGAGAAACTTCACAACATATATATTATCATATATCGAATATAAAAAAACATCATAGGGGTACAGAATTAATAAAGAAATAGATCCATACGTACTATCTCCCCCTGTTTAGACAAGATCACACACAGAGAAGTTAATTAACCCCCAAAAGGTCAAAAGATTAGCACTATGGTATTGACTGTTTACTATACTGTAAAGAACAGAGTTTCTACGTTATTCTATTCTGAAATTTGAACAGTATTAGAAAAAAACACGGTAAGAAATATATAAAGTGAGTACATGGATTACACCATAAAATAGTTACTCATTTATGCTTTTTTTCTTTCCATACAACCGTGGCCACGTTCATTCGTTCTTACCTAATACCATATTTGCAACATTTGGAACAATCTTTAGGACACACGCACACAGCAAATCAAGTGTTATTTTGGCAAAGAAAACTCCAGCTCCTCAAAGACAGATTAAATCCACTTCTCCGGGGAACGTTCACTTTGTTACTTTTATTTAGGATTTCTGTTTATGTCACATTAATTAGTCCAGGTAAGAAATTTAACAGTGCTCACAGTGTCAGTAGCTTGAGATTTCCAGTACAAAGGAATGTCAGGTCGGTAACTTCTCTCAGTATAAAAATTCCTTGTCACACCACAAATGGTCAAAGGTCGGGAAATGTTAATGTTGGTTATGTCGCCACAACTGGCTGAATGTAAATGAAATTGGGAAAAAGAAATCTGGATCTATAGGCCCAGTTACAAAGTCACTCTTAATGTTCTTTGGGTTGGTACTCTGTCTCTTTCTGGGTGTAAACACAAATCCAGACAGGTTTATCTTGAAGACCCAGATACTAAGTAAAAATGTTCTTTTATATGGTTATTCTCAGATTTATATGGAAGCTGTAGTCTTAGACCGCTGGTAGGTTTTGGGTTTGACCCAGTACTGTGTATAGGAAGAAAAAAAATACAAAATACTTCACCATAATATAGTATTCTCAATCCTATTCTAAACCCGCGTAAAATATAATATATTGATCTACTTCGGTTATTTAACTTTAATTGAAACTACAAGCCTAGAGCTTAAATGATCGTTTAAAAACTCCCGTGAAGTAAATTCTAGTCATTTACAAAATTAATCATCATGAATTAGAAATAAATATATATTTCGTCAATACTCATAATGAACAGTGCATTTACTAGTCGATTAAATATCTTTACTGGGTAAATCGGTTAGTTAGATTAACGCTACAGCCGGAACAGTTTAGCTATAGATTATATTTAGATTGCTAGTCAATTAGCACAAAAAAAGAAACAAATCCTAGTGAAATAAAATGATGGACTTAGCCATTAAATCACTATACACAGAAAGATCTTAGTGAAATAAAATGACGGACTTAACAATTAAATCACTCACACTTCTTTTATAATATTTACCGCAAACACAGAAATTGAACTACTCGAAATCGAAAATACTAAGATATCCACTATAACAATGGTCTAGAAAATCGAAGCTAGTAGGTTCTGGAAAAATATGTGGGTACTGAATAATGGATTTTAAAAGCTGGACAGTATATATTAAATTTGCAGAACTTCGCTCAGACTTGTTACTTTTAACGCCTTCGCTCAGATTTCGGGCTTTTCTTCGGTCGATCAGCGAATCAGAGGAAAAATTCACGCTTTTACCGCTTGCAGAATCTGGCAATCGAGCGAAACCCGTCCTTTGATCTGGCGATTCTCACCGTGTTTAATTACCTTCCAAACGAACGGATTCAATGGGAGTGTTACCGTCATTTTCGACGGTGGAAAAAAAACACCAACCTTATGTATGTTTGGTTTAATGTAATCAAAGAGAGATAAACGCTTATTATCTTTCGGTGACAAGTTTGACTGGGGATTATCTTCTCCTGTCTTATGTTGTCCTGTCTCAGACATGTCTTAGAGTTGACATGTCTTAATTCTATTTATAAGATCATATACGGTGTATTTTATCACCCCTTTGGTCGGAAACGCCTGGTCTGGGTTTGCCTCGATCTGATCCATGCTCTTTGGGCATGCGCGGGGTCTTGGCGGCAAAAGCCGGGAGACCGATATTCAGAGAGTGCGTACCTGTGGCTTAGAACGGATGTCCCGATCCGTAGATTCCTCTCTGCCAAGTTTTCGATAGGGATTGGAAATTCTGGGAATGGCCGTTTGGCATTCTTCCGTCCCTGTGTGTTTTCTTTATGCCAGTATTGGCTATGTTGAGTTACCTTAAGAGTGTCAGGATTCTTTAAGAAGGTAACTAAACATTATTCGATCTTTTCGTCTCGTTTAGATCTTACAGGTACATTTATCGCTGATGGCGACATGATGAGCGAAGCTCATAAGGAGTTATCACTCCATTATAACTTCATATTTACAAGACTAGGTCTAAGTTGACCTGTTACACACATAAGCCTAGGAATCATCTTTATGGATCCGCAATGCAGGCGGAATATTGTTTGGCAGAAAATATATTTATCTTAGGAGCCTGTGTAAACTGAGAGTGACCTGATTATCGAGGCCCGCGACTTGCGGCTTGATTTCGTTGTCACCATATCTATTCTTCACCAGAATGAAGTATCTGGCATGTGAGGCCAGTCTGAAGTCTTTTTGCTAATTGTAGGACAATGGCATTGACTTTGTTTATATAGATAAAATCGCCCGTACTACGCAATATATTTGCTAGGGCTTACCTGACGGGGCTCAGTCAGGGATTAGAGCTATTGCATAAACTGTAAACATTGATAAAGACACTGTTACATGTCTAGGATCTGTGATGGTTGAAGCTGACCTTTGTAACTACACATATTTTATACCAGATTGTATACTATTGACTGTTTCGTCCATCATCCTCGTATTGTCGTACGTCACAAATAAATATTGTAAACGTCAGCAGCATTCCCTACTTCACTGACTTCTACTTGTGGTTGTGTGAGTTAATGTGAAGACGTCCAAGAGCCTATGCGGCCTTCGTGTTATCAGCACTGTTATCTACACACTTACACCATCAACCACATTGTCATACAAGTATTACACGTCTGAATCTGCAGGAATACTGACATTATGTATGTGTCTACTAAACCCTGGCGACACCTCACGCTAGTGACCTAGATTCCTTGCTACTACTTGGTACTGTCCAGGACAACATGACACGCTCAACGTACTACCATTCATAACACAGAAACAGTACGTTACATCAGTACCTTTACACTGAGCAACCTTATACATCTCCAGTCTCCGTGCAATTCAACTTTACTGTCAAACAAATTGTTACATCTGGTGGACTAGATTCGTGGGTTTTTGTCAACAACACGGATTTTCCTGCCCACATCTGGATTTATACATCCGGAAGACAAGATTGACGTTTAGTTGTCAGCTATACAGTAGGAAATAGGTCAACGTCTGCTGATCGACGTATACAATCATGGATGATACAGAATCGCTACATGGACCACAGCTGTTGCCGAATTGCTACATGAACCACAGCTGCTACAATAGTGCTACATAGACGACAGTTGCTAACGAAGTTGTTTAACACTGTGACAATCGTCGAAGGACATAATTGTCAAAGTTCACGTCACAAGTTTACGTGCAAGCTCGAGTTGTAAACATAGAACAATTCAACCTGCTGTTTACTACTGCAGTCTACAAACATTCTCAACTGAAGTCGAGTTTGGTTTGATAGCTTCACTTTGGGAGACTACTACACCCGTTGTCAAGTTACGGTGACCTTCAACGTTGGAACGTCTACTGGTGTTTACGAGTGTACTGCAATGAACTGCATCATTGTAGTTGTAGAGGATTACGCTTAAAAGATAAGTGGCCTTGGTTTACGTGTTAAACTTAGCCTTTATTTTGTATGCAAATAAGCTTTCCTCGTTACATTTATTATATGCATTCATTTATTTACTTGTTCATTGTTTACTTGTTGGGTTAATGTGTATTTTTTGCGGGTTCAAGTTGGAGGGTCTTACAGTAAATATCCCACTTAACCGAGGGTACTGTAAGCGTTCTTTAGGATTGTGCATATTTCTCACAGTAGAAATTGCAAGCGACTTTTGGTTGCTAGTTATTTTTTTTTTCTTAGCTGTGACGAGATGTGTTAGTATTGTTTTCGTTATTTTTCTCCGTACTTTAGTTTTTTATACGTTTTGGTTTGTATTTGTCTGCCTTCTCTTTTCTATTGTTAATTTCTTTACACCCTTTGTTTATACACTGTGTTGTCATTGTATTTTTGTGAATTTTTTGCAGTTATCATTGTGATTTTTCACAACATTTGATTTAGTTAAGCTGTATTTTCTTTTGACCTCTGCGAATGTTTTCGTTTGTTTAGATGCTTGTCTTTGTTTAGTTATCGTGATATTGGTGATATATACAGTCTTCATGTATACTTGATCATATACGTTTATTTATATGATGCAAATTATATACTGAGCTGATTACTGGTGACTTTAGAAATAAGATAATTGTACTTGGTCTTTATAAAAGACTCATCTCCCACTGAGATTGGGATAACTTGTGTTGCTATTTCAGATATATTGACAGCACATTTGTAGACAGGATGTCTACATTAGATTTCTTCATCCAGCAAGGGTTGGCCCTTTGAAAAACTGAGGAGAAATTGGAGGAATTTGCGCTTGCTCAATATGCCAAAGCACAAAAGGCTGAAGAGAAAAAGATGCAAGCACAGCTTGAAGCTGAAGAAAGGAAGATTCAAGCTAAGCTAGACAGAGAATATGAAGAGAAAAAGCATCACAGAGAAGCTGAAGAAAGGAAGATTTAGCAAGACAGAGAATTTGAAGACAGAAAGCATCAAAGAGAACATGAAGAAAAACTCTTGGCTTTGGAAATAGAGAAGTTGAAAGTGACTAATATAGGGAGTTCTCAAGCGACTTCTTCGAGCACAAAAAGTCATGATTATAAGTTCAAACTTTCTCATTTTAATCCTGCAAAAGATGACATAACGTTCTATCTAGATAGACTAGAACTTAATTGTGTAACATATAATGTAGATAAGGCACAATATGTTAGACAACTGTTGAATTCACTTACAGGTGAACCATTAAATATTATAATGGCAATAGAAGAACATGATAGAACTAATTATGAAGTTGTCAGAGCAGCCTTATTGAAACGATATCAGTTTAAAGAAGATGATTACCGTCTTCCTTTTAAGACTATGCTACCAGAATCTGATGTAGAGTTCTCGGACTTTATAGCAAAGATACGCCTTACTTTCACTAGATGGATAGAGTTGTCTAAGACTGAACATACTTATGAGGCACTTATGGACTTGTTGCTTAGAGACAAAGTAATGTCTGTTAATGAGTCTTTTCTTGCCTTTATACACGAACGTAAACCTAAGGACTTAAAAGAAATGGAACAATATTGTTGCCAATATGTCACTGCTCATCCACAACAAACAATGAGCAATAGTAAGATTAAAGAAGGTTTACCCGTGGCTTCTGCGACTCCATACAATTCTAATTTCGGAGGTAAAGTTAAAGGTACTCAGCGCAACTTCGATACGAAAAGTAAGCGTAACTTTGGTCAGGATCAAAGTGATTCATGCCAAAGAGGCTCGTCTTCTAGGAATTGGAGGCAATCTGATAGCCCTCATAATTATGGTTCCAACAAATTTGGTAACTTTAAAAGGGGTAGCCACAATAAAAACTATCCTCGCAATAATTCTTTAGGAAGACAGCAGTATCAATCTGATAGATATTTTCAGCATGGTGTAAATCACAATCACAATTGTGAAAACTGCAGTTCAAACCAAAATAATAATAGCGATAGGGGTAATTAACATAATTCCAAAGGAAATAGTAATCGAGGTAGATGGCAGCATAATAATAACAGATCATGTCATCATACTAACTGTGCTGAACAAGAGTCACAAGGAGTTAGTAATGAACAAAACAATAGTAAACCTAGCGCTAGTGCTAGTTCTTGTTCTGCCTTTGGTTTTGGGAGAGCATCCCAATGCCCTCAGTGCACCACTTTATTTGAACCTACTACTATATCCACCTTGAGTTGCGGTCATCCTCTGCCCGCTCTTCCTGCCGCAGCGGCGCATGACGGGAGAGGATCTCTTATTCTACATAGGGGTCTAATGAATAGTGGTCTAGTCTCAGTCCTCTTTGATTCTGGATGTACCACTATTGGGGTTAGACAGTCTCTTGTAGATCCTTCATGTGCTACTGGAAGAGTAATCAAATGTGTAACATTTGGTGGCACAGTGGAAAAATACTCTACCGCTATCATTCGTATAGCTACTCCCTTCTTTACGGGAGAGGTCCAAGCGTGTCTGCTTCCGAATCCTATTGCGGATCTTATCGTCGGGCGTATACACGGCATTAAAGAGTGTACCCCGCAACAGATTATTGCTTGGGAAGAAAATAACTTAGAAGCTGCTAATGCAGTTGTAACGAGAGCTCAGGCTCAGAATATGCCTCAGACTACATCAACCGAAGGTGTTGAGGTACGTGATCAAGATGATTATGATGTCATTTCACGTGACTCTTTTACCAAAAGTCAACAGGAAGACATTTCGTTAAAAAAATTCTTCGTTCTGGCAAAAAAGGTGACCCAAATAAGTACACAAATCACAAATCTTGGATCACTATGAAGAATGGCGTACTAGTGCGTATGGTACAACACTCTGACATGTCTATACATTCACAAATTCTTGTTCCGAAAGACATGAGAGTTAGAATACTGCAACATGCTCACGACTCCCAATGCGCTGGTCATATGGGATTTTCACGTACGAAGTCGAGAGTTCTTGCGGCTTTCTTTTGGCCATTCGTCAACAGAGACATACGTCTTTATTGCCGCTCTTGTAGAGTTTGTCAAGAAGTAAAGTCGAAAGGTCCTCGCCATGCAGCACCTATCCAGGCTGCGGACATTCCTATCCGTCCATTTCAGAAAATGGCGATAGATATCATTGGTTCTTTCAAAATAAAATCAGCCAGAGGACATCAATTTATTCTTACATGTGTTGACATGTGTACTCGATGGCCAGAGGCCATACCTCTGAAGAGCATCTCGACTGCCGATATTGCAGAAGCTCTTTTGCTGATATTTACGTGGTTGGGATTCCCTAGGGAAATCTTGTCAGACCATGGCACCCAACTGATATCTGAGACTATGTCGCAAGTGATGTCTACTCTTAATATCAAGAGATCACTGAGTAGTATTTATCATCCTATGTCTAATGGACTAGTCGAACGTCTCAATAGAACTCTCAAAAATTTACTTGGGAAAATAACTGAGGATCATCCTCAAGATTGGGACAGAGTCTTACCCGCTGCTCTCTTTGCTTATAGAGAGGTTCCTAATGAACATACCGGGTTTTCTCCTTTCGAGCTCGTCTTTGGCGCGCGTCCGCGTGGCCCAATGTCCTTGCTCCACGATCTGATAGCTGCCGATGATATTAGTGATGACACACAATCTTCTTATGAGTATGTCATTGCTCTCAGGCAGAAAATCATTGAAGCTTGCAAATTAGCAACTTCCGCATCTGAATTTGCTAAAGCAAAGGCAATACAGTTTGCAAATAAAAATAGATGCCTACGTCAACTTTGTCCTGGAGACAAAGCATTTGTATTACTTCCTACCAGGGAAAATAGACTTCTTATTGGTTGGAAAGGTCCTTTTGAGATTGTATCTAAAATTTCTGATGTCGACTATGTCGTCGATATTGACGGAAAGCATAAAACTGTTCACATAAATATGCTTACAGAATTTTATGAACGTCCAGAGTACTTACAACCTATCTTTCAAGCGACGGACGACGCTACGGTCGCTCGTGGCCATTACTCATCGCTGTCTGTCATACAGGATGAGGAATCTACTTTGTCTGATGTTAATCTGCCTCTTCCGATGATTCCAATTCATTCTACGGAATCATGGAAGGATGTTGCAATTTAACCTAATTTATCAACTATGGAACAGTCACAAATCTCTTCCATGTTACAAGAATTTCAGGATGTTCTCACGGACATTCCTGGACACACTACAGTCATTGAACATGACATTGTATTGACTGACCATACTCCTATCAGGGTCAGACCTTTTCCTATTCCTATCCACTTCCAAACTCAAGTCGAGAAAGAGTTGGATGAGATGATAAAGTTAGGAATAATTGAACCATCCAATTCGGCATACTCGTCGTCTATGGTTATTGTCCGAAAGAAAGACAATAACATACGCATTTGCGTCGATTACCGTAAACTAAATCAAGTAACGAAGTTCGATGCAGAACCTATGCCTCTGTTGGATGAGTTACTTACTATACTTTCCAATTCTCGTTTCTTTACAAAGCTGGACTTGTCTAAAGGATACTGGCAAGTTCCTTTAACCGAACGAGCCAAACCTTTCACTGCTTTCTCCACACCTAGGGGTCTGTTCCAATGGAACTTTATGCCTTTTGGCCTTATGAATGCCCCAGCTACATTCGTACGCATGATGCGTCGAATACTGGCATATCGGTCTGATGTGATTGCATACTTAGACGATATCTGTCTTTTTAGCGATTCTTGGGAAGATCACTATCTGGGATTAGATGAACTGTTGTCTACTCTACGTGAGCATAATTTGACAGCTAAACCCTCTAAAGGCTATGTTGGGTTCAGTGAGATTTCTTTTCTTGGTCATCGTGTTGGTCATGGTCTCTTGAAAACAGAAGACCACAACACTTCTAAGATACTGAACATCACTATTCCTAAGACTAAAAAACAGATCCGTAGTCTCTTGGGCCTTATACAGTTCTATGGAAGATTCATTCCTAATCTTTCCTCTATTACACACCACTCTCAACCCTATTGAACCCTAATATGGTGCGTTGGTCTCAAGAATGCCAATCTTCATTGGATCAGATTAAGTCATTATTTTCGTCTCCTCCTATTTTAAGACTACCTACAGCCGATAGGACGTTTGTCCTTCGTAGTGACGCCTCAGCAATAGGGATCGGGGCGGCACTGATGCAAGAGTATTCTGAGACTCTGCATCCTGTAATGTATGTCTCGAGAAAACTGAATGCGGCAGAAAGGAATTATTCTGTTCTAGACCTAGAATTGCTAGCTATGGTCTGGGCAATTCTTAAACTCCAAAGATTCCTTCTCGGCGCGCATTTCGTAGTAGAAACCGACCAAAAAGCTCTCACAGCTATGCAGAATAAGGATTTGAAGAGTTCGAGATCCACTCGATATGCTATTGCTCTTCAACCTTTTCATTTCGCGGTACGAGCTATCCGTGGTTCGGATAATGTGCTGGCAGACATATTGTCTCGATGCCCACATGAAGCTACTTAGCTCTTTTGTCTAGATCCACTGTTACATATCTAAAGTTATGATCTATTCGTACAATAACATGCTTCTATAACACTTGTTGTCACTTTGTTTAAACTCATGGTTATGTATTGATTTCTTGCTTCCTCTGTTACCGTCTTCGATAAAACAGAGGAAGGCTTTGTTTCATATGAAATAAAGGTCGAAAAAATTAATGCGGCCACATTTATAGTTTAGATATATATTATGTGACTATTGTACATTACAACATTCTAAGAAATGTACTATTTGTATTGTTCTCAGCAAACCGGTGTGATATGTTGGAACGCCTTATATCTACGATGACTTCTATAGACGTCCTGATGTTCCTTGAGGATTTTGCTTACAAGACATCGCCGAAAGAGCAGCGTCTTGGTCTTCTACGTCATCAGATATTGTTGTTAATGTTGTTAATGATTGACCATTTGAATTTATGCTTATATATGCATTATACGTCGTGAGATTTCGATGTTGGTGTAATCTCTTAATGGAAATTGTCATTCACCATTTATACACATTGATATGAATTTTTGTTGTAACATTACCTGCACTTTTGAGTTAGTTATTAACACCTCCCCGGATATATTTTTACTTTGAGAAAATAGTTTCTCCTATCTAGTGAGATTTTTTCTTCTCACCAGACGCTCTACTGTGCGTCGATTGGATCTGATATTATGATGTTATTATTTTTGGTGATCCTTTCATCGGCGCATTACTTATGCGTTATGAGCTTAATGTACTTGGCTCATAGATGTATTTCAAAAAAAAATGTGCCATTTTTTTTTCCCGGGAGGTGTGGTAATGTTACCGTCATTTTCGACGGTGAAAAAAAAACACTAACCTAATGTATGTTTGGTTTAATGTAATCAAAGAGAGATAATAATAATAATAATAAATTCTTTAAGCACCAAACACGGCGCATAAGGCAGAAACCAGTGCTCTCCAGGTTGTTCGTTGTGACGCCACTCCTCTTAGCTCTTGCACATTATTTAGGCCCAACGTTCTTCCTTCTCTTATTATTGTTCTTCTGAGTGTTTCTTTTGGTCTTCCTTTTTTCCTCTTACCCTCAGGAACCCAAGTGAGCGCCTGTAGTGGTATTCTGTTGTTTTGCATTCGTAGGACATGACCGATATATGACCATCGTCTTTTCCTTATTTAGTCGGAGACATATTTCTGCCTAGAGTCTTCTCTTATTTGTCGATTAGTCTTGAATTCTTTCCAACTGATGTTCATGAGTTTTCTAAGACATTTGTTCTCGAATGTATTCAGCTTAAACAGAGAGATAAACGCTTATTATCTTTCGGTGACAAGTTTGACTGGGGATTATCTTCTCCTGTCTTATGTTGTCCTGTCTCAGACATGTCTTAGAGTTGACATGTCTTAATTCTATTTATAAGATCATATACGGTGTATTTTATCACCCGTTTGGTCGGAAACGCCTGGTCTGGGTTTGCCTCGATCTGATCCATGCTCTTTGGGCATGCACGGGGTCTTGGCGGCAAAAGCCGGGAGACCGATATTCAGAGAGTGCGTACCTGTGGCTTAGAACGGATGTCCCGATCCGTAGATTCCTCTCTGCCAAGTTTTCGATAGGGATTGGAAATTCTGGGAATGGCCGTTTGGCATTCTTCCGTCCCTGTGTGTTTTCTTTATGCCAGTATTGGCTATGTTGGGTTACCTTAAGAGTGTCAGGATTCTTTAAGAAGGTAACTAAACATTATTCGATCTTTTCGTCTCGTTTAGATCTTACAGGTACATTTATCGCTGATGGCGACATGGTGAGCGAAGCTCATAAGGAGTTGTCATACTGCAGTCCAGTATAACTTCATATTTACAAGACTAGGTCTAAATTGACATGTTACACACATAAGCCTAGGAATCATCTTTATGGATCCGCAATGCAGGCGGAATATGGTTTGGCAGAAAATATATTTATCTCAGGAGCCTGTGTAAACTGAGAGTGACCTGATTATCGAAGCCCGCGACTTGCGGCCTGATTTCGTTGTCACCATATCTATTCTTCACCAGAATGAAGTATCTGGCATGTGAGGCCAGTCTGAAGTCTTTTTGCTAATTGTAGGACAATGACATTGACTTTGTTTATATAGATGAAATCGCCCGTACTACGCAATATATTTGCTAGGGCTTACCTGACGGGGCTCAGTCAGGGATTAGAGCTATTGCATAAACTGTAAACATTGGTAAAGACACTGTTACATGTCTAGGATCTGTGATGGTTGAAGCTGACCTTTGTAACTACACATATTTTGTACCAGATTGTATACTATTGACTGTTTCGTCCATCATCATCGTATTATCGTACGTCACAAATAAATATTGTAAACGTCAGCAGCATTCCCTACTTCACTGACTTCTACTTGTGATTGTGTGAGTTAATGTGAAGACGTCCAAGAGCCTATGCGGCCTTCGTGTTATCAGCACTGTTATCTACACACTTACACCATCAACCACATTGTCATAAAAGTATTACACGTCTGAATCTGCAGGAATACTGACATTATGTATATGTCTACTAAACCCTGGCGACACCTCACGCTAGTGACCTAGATTCCTTGCTACTACTTGGTACTGTCCAGGACAACATGACACGCTCAACGTATGTAGTGAAATTGACAGAGATACAACGGTAAAATACCTCCAAAGATAACATTTAAGGATAAAAACATAATGCGTAGGCTGCGAATAGTACATGATCGCCTAGACCGCGGGTCATCACCCTCCATAAAAATTGACTTGCTAGACAGGAGGGGAACGGCGGATAAAAAGGAAAAAATATGACTGGAAAGATTGCGTGAGACTGGAAAGGCTAAGGAGACGCAATTGGGGGGGATGGAGGAAAGTAAAAATTCACGTCCCCCAAATTGACACGAAGTACGGAATGGACGCTTTTGCGATACCAAGCCCTTGATTTGAATTCAGCGGCTAAACGCAGATGTTCGAAATATTACAAAATTTAAAAAGTACTTTTTTCTTAATATTAATGTTAGGAATATAAAAATTAGTTGGCCGGATGGCCCATTCTGAGCAGTGAACTAATATGTTCTTAATTTTACAAACGGATAGATAATATTGAAGATAATGACAAAAGACAGTGTTGTTCACATCAGCGACAGACTGTATTGAATAAAAAGTGTCGCTATTTGCACAAAAAAACACGACCTTGGGACGCAGGTGTTCAAATCTACGTAGTATGGAAGAGAGGGACATTGGTGGTAGCTGTGTCTAAATATAACTTTTAACGACAAAATTTTGGAGGGGAGAGAAAGGTTGGTTCAAAAATCAAGTACATTTGTGTAGAAACACAAGTAGAGACGGACAGACTAACAGATAACCATCCATACTTGACTGAAGCATGACTGAAATGACTTTAGGGTAGGAAATTTGAATTTAAAATAAACCTAGGCAGTGATTGGCTACAAACAATCATATTATTAGCGCTCAGTCGCGCAAGTGGGGCCATTCTTCAATAGTTGTTCAGTGATAGACACAGATTTTAAAGTGTGGTGATTCCCATATGAAAGAAAGTGAAAGAAGTTTAGGGACGCCATACTATAGCCAGCAGCTCAGCTGAGTTTTGCTAGCAATTCTGTGTTATTTATTCATAATCTGGTAAGATTGAAATTATTTCCTTATATATTTTGAATATTGTTTCATGTTCGAGTGATTTGATACTGCCTTATCGAAATCTAGCCTTACAAACAAGTAGGGATTTGCTCTAGACCCCCCGCCCAAGTCAGGGTCTAGGGACCAACAATGTACATAAACTCCAGCAAGGGTTAGGCAAGACAGATCAGGTGTTGAGAATAATGAAACATATTACCTATCCTCTTTTAGGGCAGACAACTAATAAATATTTTTCAGAACCTATAGTCTGGGAGGATCTATCTGATGTAAAACCACCATGGTAAATGTGCTGTTTGGTCAGAGAGATCTGACCTGTCTGTATGATGTGGTTGTTGTGTCAGTGTTGTGTCCAGACGTGGGTAGAGAATAGATTTTGACACATGGCCCATACTTTGATTGCAGAGCTGTGAGTTTCTGTTGTCAACAAAGCAGTGTCTATTCAGTTGGTGACTTACTCGAGTGTATCTGTGCAGTTCTTGTGACAGAGACCATCATTTTTGCTCGCCAGCACGGAGAGGTGGGACCACCAGATTTCAGCACCAGAGCTACAACTACAAGATGAGTGAGCCTCTGGTCTGCTGGACATTCACCAACGCTTTGTAGTTACTAATATCCCCATAAAAATTCCCACCATTTTCTGGACACTGTGTAGTCAATATAGACAGGTGTGATGAGGCCACCCCAACAGCACAAACATTAACTATCCTCCCAAGTAGATGACTACTAGAACATTTTAATAAAACTAACTAGTCTAGTACTTATATATGTACACTCTTGCATTTATTATGTAACATTCCATGCATTTCTTTCATAATTTCTAAATCTCTTTTTTTTTTAAAAAGTTCTGGTCAACATAAAACTTGATCCAGAACAAAATAAATGTAATATAATTCTATCAAAAATTTTACACTATTGAGTTAGTTCAGTGTGTTGTAATATTTGTTAAATATTATTAGTCTACTTAAATATCTGTGGGTATATCTATATCTATCACACCACATTACATATCATAACCCTAGACACTTTACGTAGCCACATTCATTAAGAAAAAAAAATTAAGTGTGAGGTCGTAGTGGTAGCAAGAAAGGCCTTCTGACAATTCACAACTACATTTTATCTCAGGAGCCTTCACAGCTGGCCTCATACATTACATTTAGTAACATCACCATCATACAATACCATCAAACACCACTACATATATTGGGGTCTTGTCCAGGGATAATTAGCCCAACAGTAATATTAGGATCTCCTGGTGGGAGAAATAAAAGTAGGGAAATAAATTGTAAAATTTCCTTTAAAATTAAAAGTGTCCCTGCAGATAAAAGTTGGTGAATCTTCACAGCCAGTAATAATTAATTAGTTAACTGGTTAGTTAGAATTAGTTAGACTATAGTCATAAGAAGTACTTAGTGTATTTACTGGTTAGAGATTTATCTTGTATATTATTATATTGTCTAAAAAGTATGGCGGAGCTGGCAAAATTTAGATCAGCTGCTGTGCTCACCGCGAAGGAGATGGGAATGGATGGTCAAATTTTAATTCAATACGTAACGGCTGAATGTGATAAATATATTGAAAGGGAAGATAGAAAGGTAGCTGAAGAGAAGAGGTTACAAATTGAGGCTGCAGATTGAGGCAGAAGAAAAACGACAGCAAAGGGAGGCAGAAGAAAAACGACAGCAAAGGGAGGCAGAAGAAAAAAGGTTGACTGCCGAAAGGGAGGCAGAAGATAGAAGGTTGCAAAGGGAGCACGAATTACGACTAAGGGAGCTGGAATTACAAGGCCAGGCTCCTGAAAATGGTGCCAGCCCTTTTGCCTCAGATGCTACGCCCAGTCTGGGAGCCTCAAACTCAGCTATGGGGTTTCATTTAGACCATTTTGTTGAAAAAGACGATGACATAGAGGGGTACCTAGGACGTTTTGAGTTATTAGCTACTACATATGGGTTAGAGAGAGAGAGGTGGAGCTTAAAGCTATCACAGGGATTGAGAGGTACTTCTTATGAAGTATTTGCCAAAATGAACAGGGAAGACCAAGACAATTATGACATGTTAAAGCAGGCTTTGTTATTAAGGTACGAGAAGAATGGTGAATTTTATCGTAAGAAATTTAGAAATGCCAAACTGTTGTCTGGGGAGACATACCACCAATTCTCTGCTAGACTAGAAACCTATTTGGAGAAATGGACGGCTCTGGGGAAGACCCAAGATCTTAAGGAAATGATCATGATTGAGCAATTGAGAGAGTCCATGGCTCCAGACATGAGAAAATTTCTCATGGAACAAGGTGCAGAGAAGTTGGGGGAAATTTTAAATGTTGCTGAGAGGTATCAGGCAGCCCAGGCAGAGGTAAGTGGTGCTAAGAAGAAGCACATAGACAATTTTAAAGCTCCACAGCAATTTAATAAATTTGATAATAGAGAGCAGGGAAATAAAGGTAGGGCAAACTTTGAGCGGCCAAGAAATGACTATCGCGACAGAAACTCACAGTTCAATGACCAAAAGTTCAATGAAAGAAAACCGTTGAACCAAGGGAAAAGATGGTGTAAATGGTGCAAGAAGGATAACCATAACACCGAATTTTGTAGAAGGAAACCTTCAAACATTGCTGCAATGAAGTCGGGGACGCAAAGATTAAAGGTTAATCCTAAGGGACAACAGGAACCTTATCACCCCCCAGTTTGTGAGGATGTTATTTGTAATGGGGTCACCATAAGGTGCCTTTATGATACAGGTTTGGATTATGATTCAGTTGTGAAGTCTAGCCTAGTGGACCCAAGTCAGTATACCACAGAAACAGTGGAAATACAAGGGGCAACTAAGGACATACCACTCATGACACTTCCCATCGCAAGGATAACGGTGAAAACTCGCTATGTGGAAGGAGAAATCAGAGCAGCAGTGATAGATGAACCAATCTACCCTCTGATATTGGGGTGTAGATACGTCTTCTTGGGGAATCCCGAGAAACCTGTGATCATGGCGACAGTGCAGACCAGGTCACAGAAGAAGGAGGAAGAAGGTGAACCTATAAATGCTCATCCAGAGGAGATGAGGAAGGCGCAGGCTGAGGATAGGACACTCAAGCCCTGTTTTAAAAAATTGCCCAAATGCCACACCCCTCCGAGCAAGGGGAAATATTTCATGAAGAACAAACTCTTATACAGGAAGGCCGGAACTGGAACAAATGGTCATAACCAGCTGGTTCTTCCCACTTCATATAGAGATAAAGTGATGGAACTCGGGCATGCGATTCCCTTCAGTGGTCACATGGGGATCAGCGCCACAGGACAGCGTATAGCTTGTCATTACTTCTGGCCAGGGATAACGGAGGATATAAAAAGATATGTCAAATCCTGCCCAGCATGTCAAAGGGTAGCTCCAAAGCACTGGACTGCTCCTGCAACTCTAGGGGAAATGCCCATAGTGGGAACACCTTTTGAGAGGGTTGCAGTGGATATTGTAGGACCTCTCACTCGGACCAAGAGGAGGAACAGTTACATCCTTACTCTGGTGGACACTTGTTCTATGTGGGGAGAGGCGGTAGCCCTGCCATCAATTGATTCAAAACATGTAGCAGAGGCACTACTTACAATATTTACCCGATTAGGATTCCCGCATCAAATCTTGACGGATAATGGTTCTCAGTTCAAGGGGAAACTAACGGAAGAAGTTTTTAAGCTATTTCAAGCCAGGCACTTTCATTGTAGTCCGTACCATCAACAAGGGAACGGCCAGGTAGAGAGGTTCAACGGGACTCTCATTTCTATCCTGAGAAAGCTGGCACACGAAAAACCGGATCTGTGGGATCAATTCCTGCCCGCCGCATTGTTTGCGTACCGGGAGGTACCACATAGTTCAACCGGGATGGCTCCCGCAACTCTGCTATTTGGGAGGCCAATAAAAGGTCCTTTAGAAGCTTTATTAAGGACCTGGACAGATGAGAAGGCGGAAGAGACTGTTACCTCATCGTATCAATATGTGAACGAACTGACCACTTGTTTGAAAGCTGGATAGAAACTGGCAAATGATAATTTGAAACAAGCCAGGAAGAAACATGCAGCATATTTTAATAGGAAGGCAAAGGACAGGGAACTGGCAGTCGGAGAGAAGGTGCTGCTTCTACTACCGGGAAGCCAGAATAAATTACAAATTGGTTGGCAAGGTCCATATACGGTTCTAGAGAAGGTGTCTAGAACAAACTATAAAATTGACAAAAAGGGGAAGGAAAAAGTTTATCATGTAAACCTGTTAAAGAAGTATCTGGACAGACCACTCCAGGAAAGCACCCCCTTATTGACCTTGGCTATTGCAACCCAGATGCAAAAAGAACCACTCACCTCACATGAATACCCATTACATCCTTGTGAAACAGCAGCACAGGTAAAAGTCAGTAAGCACCTGACTAAAAACCAGAGGGAGAGAGTTCAACAGGTTCTGGAGGAACATACAGATGTATTAACAGATAAACCAGGCCATACAAATTTGCTACAGTATGACATGAAACTGGTAGACTCAAACCCAATCTGTATGAGAGCCTATTCTATTCCGTTCGCGAAAGAGAAGGCATTGAAGGAAGAAATAGAGTATTTGATGAAGGAGGGGATTATTTCGCACAGTGAATCATCTTTTAGTTCTAGTGTCGTTTTGTTGAGGAAACCGTCTGGGGAACACAGACTGTGCATAGATTACAGGAAACTGAATGCTGTCACAGAAGGACAAGTGGATCCATTACCAGACACAAAACAGTTATTTGCCAGACTGAACAAGGCAAAATACTTTTCAAAGGTGGATCTTAGTAAAGGCTATTACCAGATCCCAGTGAAGCCTGAAGTGAGACCTTATTTGGCTTTTAGCACTTCGGATGGACATTATGAATTCAATATGCTACCATTCGGACTGAAAAATGCTCCGAGTGTGTTTTCAAGGATGATGCGAAAATTGTTGGATCCCCTGAATAACCCATGTATCACGAATTTCATGGATGATATTCTCGTCGCCACAGAGACATTTGAAGAACACATTGAAGCTCTGGAGATGTTGTTTGATAGACTTCGGGAGGCGAATTTGACTGCTAGGCCAACAAAATGTTGTATTGGATGTAAAGAGTTGGAATTCTTGGGGCACACTGTATATCAGGGTAATATGACCCCTGATCCTAAGAACTTGGAAAAACTGCAGAGAGCACCTAGGCCACAAACAAAAAAGGACGTGCGATCATTCGTGTCGTTATGCGGATTTTATCAGAAATACATCAAAAATTTTAACGCTATTTGTGCTCCTCTGACTGATCTGACTCGCAAGGGACTTCCAGATAAAATTATTTGGACTGCACAATGTGAACTAGCGTTCCAAGAGTTAAAGGAAAAACTCACTAGCAAGCCTATTCTCAAACTGCCTGAGTTGACACAGGACTTTGTCTTAAGAACCGATGCAAGTAATGTGGGACTCGGAGGGGCTTTGTTGCAAAGATCATCTTCACCTGATGGGGAACTTAAACCAGTCGCTTATGCAAGCCGCAAATTGAATAAGGCGGAACAAGGATACTCCACAAGCGAAAAAGAATGTTTAGCATTAATCTGGGCAATAAAGAAGTTTCAAATCTATCTGTATGGTAGGACTTTTGTGGTGGAGACGGACCATCAGCCTCTCGTGTTCTTGTCTCAGGCTAAGCATGAAAACGCAAGATTGCTGAGGTGGTCTTTGTTGCTTCAACCTTATCAGTTTAGTATCCAATATATCCCAGGCAAATTGAATGTCGGTGCAGATTTCCTCAGTCGGCACCCCTGTGATCAAAATTAGAGTAGTGGCAGACGTGAGGAGTAATTTTACCTATGTGTATCGCTGGTTTTGAAACTTGCCATAGGCATGTTTTGAAGTGGGGAGATGTGTAGTGAAATTGACAGAGATACAACGGTAAAATACCTCCAAAGATAACATTTAAGGATAAAAACATAATGCGTAGGCTGCGAATAGTACATGATCGCCTAGACCGCGGGTCATCACCCTCCATAAAAATTGACTTGCTAGACAGGAGGGGAACGGCGGATAAAAAGGAAAAAAATATGACTGGAAAGATTGCGTGAGACTGGAAAGGCTAAGGAGACGCAATTGGGGGGGATGGAGGAAAGTAAAAATTCACGTCCCCCAAATTGACACGAAGTACGGAATGGACGCTTTTGCGATACCAAGCCCTTGATTTGAATTCAGCGGCTAAACGCAGATGTTCGAAATATTACAAAATTTAAAAAGTACTTTTTTCTTAATATTAATGTTAGGAATATAAAAATTAGTTGGCCGGATGGCCCATTCTGAGCAGTGAACTAATATGTTCTTAATTTTACAAACGGATAGATAATATTGAAGATAATGACAAAAGACAGTGTTGTTCACATCAGCGACAGACTGTATTGAATAAAAAGTGTCGCTATTTGCACAAAAAAACACGACCTTGGGACGCAGGTGTTCAAATCTACGTAGTATGGAAGAGAGGGACATTGGTGGTAGCTGTGTCTAAATATAACTTTTAACGACAAAATTTTGGAGGGGAGAGAAAGGTTGGTTCAAAAATCAAGTACATTTTTGTAGAAACACAAGTAGAGACGGACAGACTAACAGATAACCATCCATACTTGACTGAAGCATGACTGAAATGACTTTAGGGTAGGAAATTTGAATTTAAAATAAACCTAGGCAGTGATTGGCTACAAACAATCATATTATTAGCGCTCAGTCGCGCAAGTGGGGCCATTCTTCAATAGTTGTTCAGTGATAGACACAGATTTTAAAGTGTGGTGATTCCATATGAAAGAAAGTGAAAGAAGTTTAGGGACGCCATACTATAGCCAGCAGCTCAGCTGAGTTTTGCTAGCAATTCTGTGTTATTTATTCATAATCTGGTAAGATTGAAATTATTTCCTTATATATTTTGAATATTGTTTCATGTTCGAGTGATTTGATACTGCCTTATCGAAATCTAGCCTTACAAACAAGTAGGGATTTGCTCTAGACCCCCCGCCCAAGTCAGGGTCTAGGGACCAACAATGTACATAAACTCCAGCAAGGGTTAGGCAAGACAGATCAAGTGTTGAGAATAATGAAACATATTACCTATCCTCTTTTAGGGCAGACAACTAATAAATATTTTTCAGAACCTATAGTCTGGGAGGATCTATCTGATGTAAAACCACCATGGTAAATGTGCTGTTTGGTCAGAGAGATCTGACCTGTCTGTATGATGTGGTTGTTGTGTCAGTGTTGTGTCCAGACGTGGGTAGAGAATAGATTTTGACACATGGCCCATACTTTGATTGCAGAGCTGTGAGTTTCTGTTGTCAACAAAGCAGTGTCTATTCAGTTGGTGACTTACTCGAGTGTATCTGTGCAGTTCTTGTGACAGAGACCACCATTATTGCCCGCCAGCACGGAGAGGTGGGACCACCAGATTTCAGCACCAGAGCTACAACTACAAGATGAGTGAGCCTCTGGTCTGCTGGACATTCACCAACGCTTTGTAGTTACTAATATCCCCATAAAAATTCCCACCATTTTCTGGACACTGTGTAGTCAATATAGACAGGTGTGATGAGGCCACCCCAACAGCACAAACATTAACTATCCTCCCAAGTAGATGACTACTAGAACATTTTAATGAAACTAACTAGTCTAGTACTTATATATGTACACTCTTGCATTTATTATGTAACATTCCATGCATTTCTTTCATAATTTCTAAATCTCTTTTTTTTTTAAAAAGTTCTGGTCAACATAAAACTTGATCCAGAACAAAATAAATGTAATATAATTCTATCAAAAATTTTACACTATTGAGTTAGTTCAGTGTGTTGTAATATTTGTTAAATATTATTAGTCTACTTAAATATCTGTGGGTATATCTATATCTATCACACCACATTACATATCATAACCCTAGACACTTTACGTAGCCACATTCATTAAGAAAAAAATTAAGTGTGAGGTCGTAGTGGTAGCAAGAAAGGCCTTCTGACAATTCACAACTACATTTTATCTCAGGAGCCTTCACAGCTGGCCTCATACATTACATTTAGTAACATCACCATCATACAATACCATCAAACACCACTACAACGTACTACCATTCATAACACAGAAACAGTACGTTACATCAGTACATTTACAATGAGCAACCTTATACATCTCCAGTCTCCGTGCAATCCAACTTTACTGTCAAACAGATTGTTACAGGGAGTAACTGTGATTATCTGCCCTTGGTTTCAGATTAAGTCCCCCTGACCAATGTCTATCGAAAAATACGTTTCAACTTATCGCCCCCTTGGTTTTTCTTCATTTAGCTTATCTCCCCCTTCTCTACAAATCCACCATCCCGTCCCCTCTCTACGCGTTCCGTTTACCTGTCTGATTGCAAACATTCCTCGTAGTTTACACGACATAGAGAAAAGAAAATGTGCGTGGCCAAATTAAGAGTTTGACATATATAGAGAAGTGAAGGGGTCTGCGTTTAACAAATAGGTCTGTTAGTAAACATTCCTAAGGCAAATAGAGAAAAGAAAAGAAAATAGGCGTGCTAATTTAAGAAAGAGACAGATATCTGAGTGTATGAGGGTTTTACGTTAACAAACCGTGCATGGCTCATAAGGAAGCCGGTGAAAGACAGGTGGAAGAAAAATGTAGATGTACGAAATCTATTTTCATAATATCCACAAACGTATTAAACATAATTACAACAATATATTCAGATATGACACAAACCGCAGTGCAAGTTCCCCCATCAAAAACACATTAAACTCACGTTATCGAATCCTTTTAGTAATGGTCGACATGGAGATCCTAACAGACGGTTGTGTACTCTCCTTTATTTCGCCTAGGAAAATCTCCACATTTGGCACTCAGAATTGTCGAACACTAAATGGGGAAGGAAAGACTGCTCAGGTGACAACAGATATGTCAAATTATAAGACTGACATTCAAAGTTAAAAAGAAAGAAGGGAATAGAAAGTGAGAAACTGATCACAGGAAAAATGGTATTGTCCCCAGGATATAAAAGAAAAAAAAAATTAGCGCCAACCATAGCAAAGGTGTGGTTCTAATCCTGTCAAAGGAAGCATAAAAGAAACTAATAGAATGGGACGTAACGGCCCCAGAATGATATCAGCACCATTCAAACCTGCCAAAAAAAGAAAATACAGATAAACACCCTCCAATGTTACACGCCGCCAAATGACAGAGAAGATATCACGAAAGAAGAATTTGATACTAACTTCAAAATATCATTGACACTAAGAGAGGGAAACACATTTCAACCGTGATAGGTCCTCTAAATTCAAAGTTAGGAACGTATAATGGTCATCAAGAGCTGACGCTCAGTGACAGCGGATCAAAGTCAGATACATATAATAACTACAGCTTTGGAGCGAGCATGGACAAATATGGACTTTGGATAATACACGAAGGTGGAGAAATATTCATAAACTTCATATTATCTGGCTGTAGAAAGAAGCATGTTTCCACATTAAACAATACATAAAACCGCATAACTTTTGCCAGACCACGTGACCGAAAAAATATTGACCACATATGCATATACAAAAAACAAGCTCAAAGTATCTGTACATGACGTTAAAGAGTATAGAGGAGCAGACGTGGCATCAGATCTGTCACGGACTGCCTCCGATGCTTTGCAGTAGTAGTCCAACATTTAAGCAATGGTTTTGCCCGTTCAAGCCCCTACTTGGTGTAATCCAACGAAATTCCTCTTATAAGTAATAGCTCTGTTTAGAGGTAAATATATGTCTTATAGTATATATATATATATATATATATGTATATATATATATATATATATATATATATATATATATATATATATATATATATATATATATATATAAAAGAATCTGGTTCATACGTTTGCTTTCATACCTATAAAAAAACTGAATCAACTATGATTGTTTAGTTTTAAAACAACAGGTAACAAATTTAATAATCAATTAGTATTATGTTACCAACAGATTACTGGTGGCAATGTATGTAGTTATTATAATATTTATTTGTCTGAGGGAAAGTATTTGTTTTTAGAATCAAAATGCTTTCCTGGTCAAAGGTATATCACCCATGATTGATTGATACTTTTGTTATATGGGTTATCTCCCCTGGATATCGAATTTGGCGTATGAATCTAGATTTTGTTCGTCTGTTCCTTGTTAGGCCAAAAACAGATTTTGCTTGCTTAGGTTTATGCAGGAATATTTATGGTCCGAGTCTATGTTTACTCCGTGTCTATTTCAGACGATTCGGTCTTATATCGTGATATCTTTGTATGTCTATGTGGGACTATTTTTCCTTGTACTGAACTATGGGGTCAGGCAGTTTCTGCGCAAGCGGATACGAAATGGGGGTCTTCCGTGATGATGAAGGCTGGTGAAGGCCATGTAGGAGACGAGTCCTCAGTTTGTTGATCGCTGTGATTTGTTATGGGGAAGAAGATAATTTCTGATATGATTATTAAGTCTATGAGTTCCCCAGTGTTTATTCTATAATGCCAGGAGAGGGCGTATGTGTTCTGCTAGTGTATTTCCCATGCCCAGGTAAAATAACTTTTGCTGAACTTTTTCTTCCTAGGCTTAGATGGGCAGACGTCTACATGATGATTATCTATATCAATATGTCTGGATGACATGTTACCTAGCAGCACTGAATATGATTGTATGCAGCAGTTATGATGAAAGAATATGCTGATTCTTGTAGAAACATTTGTGTTCGTAAACAAAGCTTATATTGAAGTTTTACTATGCATCTGTATAGTGAGCGATGCTCAAAGGGAACCAGAAGCCATTTTGGATCCTATTTTTTGTCGATCATCGATCAGAGAACAGGGATCCCCCTTATTATCAGGTGATGATTAAGAGATCACAGTTATAAAGAAAACCCAATACTGGTGGATTAACATTGTCTTCAGAAATATTTGCTGAACTTTACTTAAAGGAATCTTCGCTAGAAAAGAGGTTCTGTCTAGGAGTCATGCTTGAATATTATTTATTAACTGACATGATCGGTCAGTAAGGCCTGATGATTACGTTTATAAACAGTGGAAATCTAAGTGCTTGTCTACGGATGTTCCATTGTAATGTTCTTCAACATGAATGCCAACTTAAGATTGTAGACCATTGATCAACCGTATGCTGATATATGTCAACCTGTTTTCCTGTAACTATACTCGTACTGTCCAAGTGTGTGCGTCCCATTAAACAGTATGAAACGACCATAGTAGTTCTAGTAGTCTGCATCATTAACTTCTAGCTACGTGTGAGTGAGTGTTTGATCTTCTAGTCAATTCTTCAGAACAATCCATGCATTCGCGTATTGACACTCACAGTAACACTCATAGTCAATATTACATCCTTGTCGGGGCCTCATTACGTTTTTGGACAAGGTGACCTGTATGCCCAACACTGTGCCGGGTTTTGAGTTGACCATCTACACCAGTACCAGCTTTATCATATTAACAGTTTAAAATAAATAAAATGCTGGTGATTTTATATTGGAATCACATTTTCTCTTCACTGAGATTTAGGGTGAGGATATATCACAAGTCCTTTTTGCTGGTGCCTTTTTACAAGCACTTAACTTTTATAAGGGAGTCCTGCAGCTGTGGTTCATCAATTATGTGATGACGAAAGCCTTCTCTACACTCTCTTCCACTGTAGGCGGTTAGTGTGGATGCTTTTCTCTCACACTAGTGGCGTTAGTACCACAAATCGTCTGACGGCTTGTAACCACGAAATTTAGACAAATAGAAAGAAACAAGTGCCTGTTAAGTACATTTGTTCGCCGCAAACTAACAGGCCCATTGTCATGCACTCCACTCACCAATGTTACCCTCTCAGAAGAATTAAATTCCCGAGCACACAGTGTAACTCATGGAATATGATGAAAATTCACCAATATCCTTCTGAGTGTTAACTAGGAAATTGCGTTTGGAGTGAGTGAATAATTATTTGCCTGAATTACAGTTAAAAATGTACATAAATCTCACAAGATAATATGTTACACCTTAGGCACATGTGATGTAATCATCCCTCATTACTCATCAGTAATCCCGTCGGAGTCTCGGGTCGCTCTGCTGTCGGGTTTTTCGCACGACTAGTTAGAAACAATCACCAGCTCTTGCAGTAGTGGTTCATGCATATACTATTTTCATATGTTGAGGTTGCCAACCTTGCATATAACCACTTAGCAAGAAACCTGTAGAATTTACATTAGTAAATAAATTGTTTACACTTACCCCAAAATTTTGGGATAACGCAATCTCCTTGCACAGATTAGACTGGACACAGCTCTGTATTAGAAGCTTCGAAATCACTAAGGTCTGGAAATTTGAGTTAATTCCTCTGGCGGCGGATGTTCAGCAAAATCCTGGCCTGGGAAAACGTTTGTTTAATTCCTCTATGACTTGGTCTGGGAAATTAGAGTTAATTCCTCGGACGGCGGATGTTTAATTCTTCTATGACTTGTGATCAAATTCCTAGGATTCCAGTTAATTAAAGTCCTGGGCCCTTTAAGTTTCCAGTCTTGTATTAAAAATGTGGGTTTACTTGTGAATTCCAAAGTTGCCCAATACTTGATCTGTTACTTATAATTGTTGAATTTCTAAGTCCAATGTCTCTTTTTTTTTCTTCTGGCTTTTAGGAGTCGCTGATATGACTTGTGCGCTGCAGTCTCTCTGTGTGATCTCTATCTGTGTTTTCATCACACTATATTCTCAGTTCTTAGTGCAAATCATAGATTGTGTTTCCGCCGAATGTTCCAATATAATTTATTATATATTCCGACTCTCACATCAAACCAATCAAAGCTCTCTAGCACTGGGTTGGGTGTTTCATTTTAAAATATCCCCTCGCGTGTTTCAAATATTTTATTTAATATCCACGAGTAACCTCTTCAGTGATGTAATATCGTTGAGTAAGACTTCCGGATGCACCTATCTGCCTCTCACCATATTGTGACCATGTGTTCCTGGCGTAACGTCTACAAATCTTGAGTTTCCAGACAGATTATCTGAGATAATTACACACAGGGTTGGTCTACGTGGAAACAAATTACATATCACCACCTGTGTTTCGCTAGACGGATCTCCGCCAGATTAGCCACACAATATGGGGTTCTATTCATAGACCGTGCACAATGCAAGCTTGAATAAACAAAAACAGTCGCTTTGAAAAGATGGTCAGCCTGATAATACGTGATAAAATATTATCGCTGCCGGGTCAATAAACCTGGCGTAACACAACCAGTCGAGGAGTGAAGTGTTAGAGACTTTACTGATCCAACATAGAGAGTAAATAATGGTGCATAAAATATGCCACATAATAATGACAGGGGGAGAAAAATAAGAAAATATCACTCGCACGGGAATGTAATGCAATCCTGCCGGAGTGGACTTGAGATTGCACAACCGTGTCGTCACAAGATCACCATCGTCCGTTCTTCTTCTTCTTTGATCCATAGCCGCCGTCTGTCAAAGCAGTCAGTGGCCATCACGTCTGTTGGCGTCTTGTAGGGCAGCAACAAACTGCTTCCACTTTGCTCGTTCGGCGGCCATCCTTCGAACAGTGCCCCAGTTCTGGGACATTCATTGCATCTCGTCCTCCACAGTTCTCCGCCAGGTTGTTTTTGGTCGGCCTCTCTTTCGCTATCTTTCAGGGATCCATAGCATAGCTGTTCTTATAATGGCATCAGGGTCTCTTCTGAGGACGTGGCCAACCCAACTCCAGCGTCTGCCAGCTAAAATGGTGTGCATGTCCTCTTGGTTGCTCCGAGTAAGCAGTTCTTGATTGGTGATGGTATTTGACCAAAATATTCGGAGAAAGTTCCTGAGACAGATTGTGTGGAAAGAGGACAATTTCGACATTTCCTTTTCTGTTACTCTCCCGTTCCGCATTAAAGATTTTTCATTAGTTGCTGTTTCCGTAAGTAATTTTTTTTTTTAACTTAGACAGGGGTGTCGGCCCTGTGCTTAAACCCCCAACATGGAGGACTAGGGTGCCAGCTTTAGTCTGACCCCCACCCGCGCAGACCTGTCCAGCTTTGTAGAACCTGCCAGGAGTAAAATTCCCGCGGGCATAGCTCTGGGGATTGTCAGGGTACTCAAGTCGCCTTCCTGCTTCAAAGTATAGGCACCAGTGAAGGCACGATGAAAATAAAACTTAGAAGACATACAACGTCAAAAACAACATTATATATCATTTTAATGTGGAATATTTCATAAATCATGAAATAAAAGAAATGTTTGCGGTTCCAATATCCATTAAGTAGCAGGTGTTTCAACAACTAGAAGATAAAGATAATACAGAAGAAAACTGACCACTAATAAAATAAATTACTTCACGATGCATGTCGAGACATTCTTGGCAAAGGGACAACTAGCATAACGCATGAGTAACAACAGAAACCATCAATTGGATAAAGGGGGGAAAGATAAGAAAAAATGTTTTAACAGAAGCGAAACGATAAGTTCTAGAGACAAGGTCCATCAACTAATACACAAGCGCAAAAAAATGAACTAAGAAGAAGTATTAGAAGAGATAAGCGGAAATATGCTAAAGTACGCTGGCCAAAGCTGTATAAATAGCTGAGACCAAAGGCAGTAGGAAAGACCTCTACAACAGTACAAAGAAGTAAACTGGGAAATATAAGCAAATTAAATAACGTTATCAGATTGAAAATAAAAACACACTGTCGTAATTTTTATCTGAGAGGGTGCTGATGAATATTGGTCCCTTTAGAGTGTAAAGTGATATTGAAGGCTCTGTGAGAATAAGGATTTAGGAGAATGAGGTAGTAGATTCACAAGCGCTGGGAAGGAGCAAGGACAGTCTCTTATTACGACAATACATGTTTTCTCACAGACTACTCCTATCTCTCTTCTGCACAAACAATTGTTTGTCAGTTCCAGTCGCTCAACGCGCTCACCGATTTAGTGATTCTGTCGCTCAACGTACATGAATACAACCTACACAGATGGAAATGTTTGGAGTTTTAGGCCAACCGACAACCAACACAATTAATGATTAATACCTTTATTATCATAAAGGACTCACACATAATTGTACATTTACAGTCAAAAAATCAAAGGTTACAGAATACAAATATGATAAGGGAAGAGGGGTTTTTGAGGAGAAATATCCCATCCACCGTTTCCCGTTTATATTTACTAACAGACAAAACCCGGTCCCAAAGACAAGAAGGAGGGGGGGGGGGGTGATCAGAGATAGGCAATTTAACCCACTGGTAAAGTTATTACTCTGAGGCAAGGGGTTACAGAAAAAAGGGGGGGGTGGTGTAGAGGAAAGCTAGGGTTCCTAATTGTCTCCCTTTAAATCAACAAATTTTACGGGAGGGGGGAATGAACACAGTTACCCAATCCCGCTAGGAGAGATCCGGTACAAGGAATATAATGCACCTTAGTACAAGGTCGAACTAATTAAAAGGGTAAAGAAAAGATAAATCTCCTTTCATTCAAAAAAAACACACTAGGGCTGGCCATCCCCACAAACACACACGCAGACTTACCGAAAGGTGAATTCTGGCACTTCATAGGAAATACATCAAAAAACAGCACTAAACCTTGGCTTAGGTAAAAGTATTTTTCTTCCGTGTACAGCCCCAGATTTGGGGTTTGTTGAAGTTAACAAAGTGTCCCGAAATCGCTGGACGTTGAAGTTTAACGGTACTGTTTATTTATTAGATAAAGTTCCTAAAGAATGTCACAGGCACTTGGCTAGGCGTGAGGTATGGTGTGGTTCCTAAAATTGGCACAGCTGGTGGAGATAACTTCCTTTTTCCGTAATGTCACAAGTTAAGAAAACACTGAGGTAAGTTCTTCTTCGGGGGGGGGGGGGGTGGGGGGGGGGGGGGGGGCGGCGGGTGGATTAAAATCCACTGAATATACGTGACAGACAGTGTTCAGGTATCGATGTTTTTTTTCTTCACAAATAGGGGCAGTGAATAAAATATGTTCTGCTTCCAGTTTTCTTTAAGGACTCTATATGAACTAGTATTTTTAAAGTGTTTCTTGAATGGCTTTATTCTCAGTTACGTTCAGAGGAGCGGGGCCCATTACAGGTCGCCACAAGTTTAGCTTTAAAAAAGTTCATATGTTACTGGAGTTATCAAATTGAGTTTGGCAGAACTCTGTATATAATTAATAATTGCTGGGATGCAGGTTGAATGATCGTTCTGAATGAAAGATAATCAAAACAAGAAATGCATTACAAATCATATTATAATCTGACGCGATAAATTACAGTTAGCCTATTTACTTATTAGCGTCGTCAATTAACAAATCAGGAAAACTTCCCGTGAGTTAAAAACAATTAAAAGCACATCTATCTATACAGAACTAAACTGTATTAAAGTTATAATTCTCTTTAACGTCTGCAAAATAAATTTACGCGTCAATTGTATTAGGAAATACTTTTAGCTGTAACATTAGTTTGCACTAGAACTTTGAAAATGGGTTTATTTAATAAGGTTAAATTTACACCACAATCCATTGAAATCAATTGAAATAACTCGACCACTGATCACTCGAAGCTAATGTATAAATTACCGTCTGCACAGAAAGAATACACTCCAATAGTCACGAAAGTAGATGAAATCCAGCAGGAATCCGACTATGCTAGTGCAACTAGGATTCTGTCAGAGCGAACGATAAAATGCAGTTTCTCGGAGTTCTCTATTTATACTTCTCGAATGTAACTTGAATGGGGCGTGTTAAATTTTCGCACCTTTCTTGAACTTGAGCAAAATTCGAGATACCTCGCCGAAGTGTTAACCGTGGCGATTCCTACGTTTCCCCCGGTCTACCGATTTCCTTCCGTCTCAGGCTGCTCGCATAAGAGTGCGAAAATTTCCCGAGAAGCTAACTCTGTGAGCTGAAAGTTCCTGATTCTTTAGATCGCGGCCGCTCCACGTTGAATTCTGAAGATCAGCCTGTTCTTTGATGGTACCGCTGTTCTGAGAGCTTTGGCAACTCCCACCAGGCGGGGTGACAGCCAGGTAAGAAAATGATCTGCTGTTTATTGCTCTAGAAACAGGAGTGAGTCTGTGGCCCGTCCTTTTTTTGGGCCGGCGTTAAGGAAAAGATTGCTATAAATCGTTCTCAGAAATGGTTGTGGGCGGGATTTAACCTCCCATCAAAGGCCATGCGATCTCAAACGTTCGCATAAGATAGCAGGCTACATATTAATGATCCAGCGTGTAAGGTTCTCGTGGAAATGCTGCATGCCGGTAAAAGTTACAACAGATGATCAGGGGTTCTAAAGTTATGAGAGGCCAATATTCTGTTATCATCCATCGAGTCAGGGAAATTCATTTGTCATACTTAGACGTACGTCACAATCGTCCCCACTTTTGAGACATGGAAACTCGTTTTCATGTTTCATTTATGACAATGAAGCTGCCCTGATCGGTAGCTTTTAGGATGATTGGCATCGTCGATTTTCTCCTCTTCCTCTGTGGTCCAGTTTCTACTCAAGAAGTCAGCTCCGACATTCTGTTTTCCTGGAATATATTCCACTTTGAAGGAATAAACACTCAATAGCAAGGCCCAACGCATTATCCTTGCGTTGAATTCCTTCTTGGCACCCAGGAAAGCTAGTGGAGCATGGTCTGTTTGCACCGTGAAAGAAGTACCATACAGAAACTCATGATGGCGTCTGATGCCATGAATCAGAGCGAGACATTCTCTTTCAACGACACTGTAGTTGCGTTCCGCTTTATTCAGTTTCCGACTGCCATAGGCAACTGGAAATAGCATGTTCAGGTCACTGTCATCGGCTTGCAGCAATGTTGACCCGATGCCCTGACCTGACGCATCAACTCTCAGTATGAAAGGTTTCTTAAGGTCAGGTAACCTTAGGATGGGGTATGCCGACAACTGTCCTTTCAAAGTGCTGTACGCGTGTTCGCACTTTTGATCCCATATGACCTTATCAGGACAACCTTTCTTTGTGAGGTCAGTCAGAGGTGCCGTCAGTCCGTTGAAGTTCTGGATGTATTTCTGATAGTATGCACATAGCGATATGAAGGAACGTACGTCTTTCTTCGTTCGGGGTCTTTTTGCTGCCACAATTTTCTCCACGTTCTTCTTAATAGGCCAACTGCATCCGTGAGAAATAGTATGCCCCAGGAAGTCTAACTGTTCAAACCCGATGAGACATTTGCTAGGTCTGGCTGTGAGACCCGTTTCCTGTAGTCTCCTGAGGAGCATAGCAACCGTAGCAATATGTTCTTCATAGGTTTCCGATGCAATTAATATGTCATCCATGAAATTATGGATATGGGGACTTTGCAAAGGCTCTAGAAGCTTCCTCATCATCCTGGTGAACACTCCTGGTGCGTTATGCAAACCGAACGGCATCACATTAAATGTGTAATGTCCTTCGCTAGTGCTGAAAGCTAACAAAGGTTTAATTTCCTCCTTGACTGGTATTTGATAATAACCTTTACTGAGGTCAATCTTGGAGAAGATCTTTGCTTTGCTGAGCTTGGTGAACAACTCAGAAACAGTTTGGAGAGGTTCGGGCTGGAATTCCGTTACAGCGTTTAGCAACCTGTAATCAATACACAGCCGAACTTCCTTATTGGGCTTCTGCAACAGCACTACACTCGAGCTGTAAGGAGATGTAGACTCACTGATAATTCCTGCCTGACGCAGCTTGTCTATTTCTCCGCGAAGTGCATCCGCTTTAGCGTACGGGATGGGGTAAACTCTGGTTTGAACAGGGGTCTCGTTTGTTAATTTCATATCAAATTCAATGAGATTTGTTCGACCAGGTACATCCGTTAAGACTGCACTGTACTGTTTTAGTAGAGCCCTGGTTTCTGTTTGTTGTTCTGGTGAGAGATTGTCGCCGAACTTGACATCTTTAAAGGATTCTGTGGGTTGCAGTGGATACTCCATGCAACCATCATCATCTTCCTCGTCTTCCGTTGCTATGGCGACAGCCAGGAGATGCTCGGAGGATGGCACCGGTCTTTCCAAATATTTCTTTAGCAGATTTATGTGGAAGACCTTCTCCTTTCCTTTGATGGAGATCTTGTAATTGGTACGTGAGATCTTTTTAAGGACGGTAAACGGCCCTTGCCATCCGATGCGAAGTTTATTGCTTCCGGTTGGGAGTAGCAACAAACTTTCTCCCCTGGTTGGAGCTCTCTCTCTTTTGCAGCTTTGTTGTATCTTTTAGCGTGTTTAGCGCGGGCTTTCGTAAGGTTGGTTGTAGCTAGATCCCATCCTAGCTTTAGCCTTTCCTTGAGCTCAGATACATACTTGCTTGCAGAGACGACTGTCTCGTCAGCCTTTTGGTCTGTCAGGGACCGAAGTAAGGCTTCTAATGGCCCCTTTATAGGTCTGCCAAATAAAAGTGTAGCAGGCGGGAATCCCGTAGACGCTTGGGGAACCTCTCGGTAGGCGAATAAGGCAGCCGATATATATATAGGTCCCAGTCTTCCGGTTTCTCCTGACCCAGCTTACGTAACATGGTGGTGAGGCTGCCATTAAAACGTTCCACGAGCCCATTTCCGGCCGGATGGTAGGGACTTGTGTGGATATGTTTGGCCCTCAAGATCTTAAAGATCTCCTCCATTAACAGGCTACGGAATTGGGATCCATTGTCCGTCAAAACTTGTTGAGGGAATCCCAACCGTGTAAAAATTTGCACAAGGGCTTCTGCGACATGCTTGGAATTAGTGCATGGTAGCGGTACGGCTTCGGCCCACATAGTGCAAGTGTCAACTAAGGTCAGGATGAACCTGTTCCTTCTTTTGGTCTTTTCCAGAGGACCAATAATGTCGACAGCAACCCGTTCAAATGGAGTCCCTACTATTGGCATTTGCCCCATAGGTACTGGGGGTGTTAAGTGCTTGGGTGCTACCCGTTGGCACTGGGCGCAGGATTTCACATACCTGACAATGTCAGAGTTCATTCCTGGCCACCAATAGTGGGTTTTTATTCGCTGAATAGTGGCGTTTTGTCCCATATGTCCGCTAAAGGGAAGAGAGTGCCCCATCTCTAAGATCTGGCTTCGGTACTGCGTCGGAACTAGGAGCTGGTTATTCCCCGTGTCCGGGTTGCCCGTTCTACGATACAATACGCCATCCTTAGAAAAGATGTCTCCGTTGTGTCTGGGGTCCTTAGCCATGGGCAGTTTTTTAAAGCAGAGCTCCAGAGTAGGGTCCTTTTGTTGCGCCTCCTTCAGTTCGTTCGGCAACAAATTTGGCGCAGGCTCCCTCTCCTTCTTGGCTTGCCCTCTTGTGGTTACCGCTGCCACAATCGGCTCCTTTGGTCTCCCAATAAACACATATCTACATCCCAGGATAACTGGGTAGATAGGATCATCCATAATGGCCGCTTTTATAACTCCTCTGACAAAGTCAGAGTGTATTTCTACCAGTGCGATAGGAAGCGTCCTGGGTGCATCACTCCTGAAAACTCCACTAAGTTTGACGGTTTCCTCTGTCTCCTGACCTGGTTTGACTAGGTGTCTAGCAACAATACAACTAAAACTTAATCCAGTGTCAAAGAGACAAGTGGTTGAGGTACCATTCAAAATTACAGTTCCTCGAGTTGAGGGTCGGTCCCCCTCAGGTTGAGAATCACTGACATTGACTCTACCTTTCGAGGCTGTATGCAAACATCCAACGCGGTTTGAACCGGTTTGTTTGCCCTGATCAGACGTTCCTGGTGTAGGGGTCTTCCCTTTTCCTTGACCTTGGTGGCCGCGCTGCCACGTAGGCTTGGTGGGTTGATCAGAATTGTTGTTGGGGGGGTATCGGGTTTTGTAGAATTTCGATTTTTCCTGGGGAGGTCTCTGGGTATTATTTTCTCGTTGGTTATAATTCTGAGAGGAATTAGAGGAATAGGATGACTGCTCTAGATTTTGTTTACGAGATGGCTCATCTGTGGGTTTACGTTTAGTGCTGGGAAGTTCGGCCATTGCATTGGTATAGCGTTCGGCCTTATTGAGTATGTCCTCAAGCCTGACTGCGCCCTGTTCAGCCAAAAATCTACGGGTTTCGTTTGACAGAGTTGCCTTTATCTGTTCCACAAGAACAAGTTCAAGTAGTCCCTCATATGTAAGAGGTAGGTCAGATAATTCAATGCACTTTGTCAAATAGCCCGTGAGACGTGAAGAGAATTGGGGGAATGTTTCCGTGCTCTCTTTTCGGCTGTTTCTGAACATTTGCAGAAATTTTCGGGCGGTCATTTCGAACCGCTCTAGCAAGGCCTTCTTAAGCATGTCGTAATCATGTTGGTTCGGTCCCAGCTTTGTGTATACGTCATAAGCATTCGCTTTTAGTGACGTCGAGAGTTTAAGTGCCCAGCGGGAACTCTCTAACCCATACAGATTTGCGAGCCTTTCGAATTTTTCTAGGTAGCTGTCAATTTTTTCGTTAGGGCTAGGAAAAGACTCTAAAGCAAAAGACATCGCAGTTAATTGGGCAGACTGAGTGCTGGAGAGATCCATTGTTTGAGAATGGGGCGAAGACGGCTCTCCATTATTTGAAGTAGAGGCACTCCGACTCTCTAAAGCCTTGAGCGCTAATTCATGCTGTCTTTCCTTGTCTCTCTCTCTTTCCCTGCGGGCGTCCATCTCTGCCTCAATTTTCTTCTGCTCCAATTGACGATCGTCCGCTTCTTTCTTCCTAGCTTCTGCCCTCTCTTCCTCCGCGTCATACCTTTGCAGTTCCTGGTTGATAAACAGATTCGCGGCTTCTGTGTCTAATCCTGAGTCTTTCGCTTCCTGTCTCAAAATGGATCTTATCCTAATTCTCTCAGCCATTGTCAAAGAACTGGATGCTTCTAAGACTAGAGAATAGTAAGATGGAACAAGAAGGGGAAAAACTCAAAGCCGCTACGAGAAAAACAAAGTAAAATAAAAATTTACTGAATGACCTCGTGTGTTAACTTATCGCCGCTATTATTGTCACTTAAGACTCGTAACGCAAGCAACTATGCCAATTAAATGGTAAGTTACACTAGAAAAGAATCTACTCTTACTAACAGTAGAGAAAAATTTATATTAAACAATTTAAAAGGAAAAAAATTTTTTTTTTTTTTCCCAGAAAATGTTAATTCTCTAACAACAAACTCCGTCCCTGAAGACAATTTTTGAGATGAGACGTAGTTAACTTAATTTTTAAAAAATCAGAACAATCCGTCTTTAGCTTAGCTCAACTCAAACGCTTCATAACCTTTAGTGATTGTAAAACAATCACGCAGTCCCAGCAATTATATAACCAAAAATTTTCAATTCCCTCTGCCAGAGAATACAAATGTGACAATCTTTTATTATCACTAACTGCCTGTTCCTGTGGAAAAACAAACCTGTCTTAATTATTGTGTGGTTGGCCCAAAATACTGAACGGCTTGGTCTAGGGGAAGTAATACTTTTAAAGATTATACCCTACTTCACAAAGACAATCAACCACACTCTATTTTAACTAAGTTCAGAATCTCGAACGAGCTAACCATATATTGTCGTAATTTTTATCTGAGAGGGTGCTGATGAATATTGGTCCCTTTAGAGTGTAAAGTGATATTGAAGGCTCTGTGAGAATAAGGATTTAGGAGAATGAGGTAGTAGATTCACAAGCGCTGGGAAGGAGCAAGGACAGTCTCTTATTACGACAATATCTGTTTTCTCACAGACTACTCCTATCTCTCTTCTGCACAAACACAATTGTTTGTCAGTTCCAGTCGCTCAACGCGCTCACCGATTTGGTGATTCTGTCGCTCAACGTACATGAATACAACCTACACAGATGGAAATGTTTGGAGTTTTAGGCCAACCGACAACCAACACAATTAATGATTAATACCTTTATTATCATAAAGGACTCACACATAATTGTACATTTACAGTCAAAAAATCAAAGGTTACAGAATACAAATATGATAAGGGAAGAGGGGTTTTTGAGGAGAAATATCCCATCCACCGTTTCCCGTTTATATTTACTAACAGACAAAACCCGGTCCCAAAGACAAGAAAGGGGGGGGGGGGGGGGATCAGAGATAGGCAATTTAACCCACTGGTAAAGTTATTACTCTGAGGCAAGGGGTTACAGAAAAAGGGGGGGGTGTAGAGGAAAAGCTAGGGTTCTCAATTGTCTCCCTTTAAATCAACAAATTTTACGGGAGGGGGGGAATGAACACAGTTACCCAATCCCGCTAGGAGAGATCCCGTACAAGGAATATAATGCACCTTAGTACAAGGTCGAACTAATTAAAAGGGTAAAGAAAAGATAAATCTCCTTTCATTCAAAAAAAACACACTAGGGCTGGCCATCCCCACAAACACACACGCAGACTTACCGAAAGGTGAATTCTGGCACTTCATAGGAAATACATCAAAAAACAGCACTAAACCTTGGCTTAGGTAAAAGTATTTTTCTTCCGTGTACAGCCCCAGATTTGGGGTTTGTTGAAGTTAACAAAGTGTCCCGAAATCGCTGGACGTTGAAGTTTAACGGTACTGTTTATTTATTAGATAAAGTTCCTAAAGAATGTCACAGGCACTTGGCTAGGCGTGAGGTATGGTGTGGTTCCTAAAATTGGCACAGCTGGTGGAGATAACTTCCTTTTTCCGTAATGTCACAAGTTAAGAAAACACTGAGGTAAGTTCTTCTTCGGGGGGGGGGGGGGAGGATTAAAATCCACTGAATATACGTGACAGACAGTGTTCAGGTATCGATGTTTTTTCTTCACAAATAGGGGCAGTGAATAAAATATGTTCTGCTTCCAGTTTTCTTTAAGGACTCTATATGAACTAGTATTTTTAAAGTGTTTCTTGAATGGCTTTATTCTCAGTTACGTTCAGAGGAGCGGGGCCCATTACAGGTCGCCACAAGTTTAGCTTTAAAAAAAGTTCATATGTTACTGGAGTTATCAAATTGAGTTTGGCAGAACTCTGTATATAATTAATAATTGCTGGGATGCAGGTTGAATGATCGTTCTGAATGAAAGATAATCAAAACAAGAAATGCATTACAAATCATATTATAATCTGACGCGATAAATTACAGTTAGCCTATTTACTTATTAGCGTCGTCAATTAACAAATCGGGAAAACTTCCCGTGAGTTAAAACAATTAAAAGCACGTCTATCTATACAGAACTAAACTGTATTAAAGTTATAATTTTCTTTAACGTCTGCAAAATAAATTTACGCGTCAATTGTATTAGGAAATACTTTTAGCTGTAACATTAGTTTGCACTAGAACTTTGAAAATGGGTTTATTTAATAAGGTTAAATTTACACCACAATCCATTGAAATCAATTGAAATAACTCGACCACTGATCACTCGAAGCTAATGTATAAATTACCGTCTGCACAGAAAGAATACACTCCAATAGTCACGAAAGTAGATGAAATCCAGCAGGAATCCGACTATGCTAGTGCAACTAGGATTCTGTCAGAGCGAACGATAAAATGCAGTTTCTCGGAGTTCTCTATTTATACTTCTCGAATGTAACTTGAATGGGGCGTGTTAAATTTTCGCACCTTTCTTGAACTTGAGCAAAATTCGAGATACCTCGCCGTTGTGTTAATCGCTGCAATTCCTACGATTCCCCCGGTCTACCGATTTCCTTCCGTCTCAGGCTGCTCGCATAAGAGTGCGAAAATTTCCCGAGAAGCTAACTCTGTGAGCTGAAAGTTCCTGATTCTTTAGATCGCGGCCGCTCCACGTTGAATTCTGAAGATCAGCCTGTTCTTTGATGGTACCGCTGTTCTGAGAGCTTTGGCAACTCCCACCAGGCGGGGTGACAGCCAGGTAAGAAAATGATCTGCTGTTATTGCTCTAGAAACAGGAGTGAGTCTGTGGCCCGTCCTTTTTTGGGCCGGCGTTAAGGAAAAGATTGCTATAAATCGTTCTCAGAAATGGTTGTGGGCGGGATTTAACCTCCCATCAAAGGCCATGCGATCTCAAACGTTCGCATAAGATAGCAGGCTACATATTAATGATCCAGCGTGTAAGGTTCTCGTGGAAATCTGCATGCCGGTAAAAGTTACAACAGATGATCAGGGGTTCTAAAGTTATGAGAGGCCAATATTCTGTTATCATCCATCGAGTCAGGGAAATTCATTTGTCATACTTAGACGTACGTCACACACACAAAGGAGAATTGCTTACAAAAGAAAGAAGCAAATGGAGAATAGAACGGAACATTTCGAGGAACTTCTAAATAGCCCAGCTCCTCAAGATCCCGCACATAATTAGCCAACAAAAAGGTAATTACAAGCTAACTGTGAAAACGGAAGTAATAAAGACAGCCGATCAAGCTTCTAAGCGACGGAAAAGCTGCTGTCCCAGACGGCATTTCTGCAGAGGTCATCAGAGCAGATATTGACACCTCTACAGATGTATTAGGAGTCACGGTAGCATAGTGGTTAGTGCACTGGCTTTCTTGCTCAGTGGTCTATGGTTCGATCCCCATATGAGGTGGGATTTTTTTAGGCCACAAACGGCTCCTGGGTCAACCCAGCCCCAATTGGGTACCAGAGCAACTTCTGGGAAGGTTAAGGCGGCCGGCGTGATGCTGACCATATCACTGCTGGTGTGCCGATGGTCAAGAAAATATGGGCCTAACACCATATTCCCAATATGCCTCAATGGGCGTGTACCGGGATCCTTTTTTTTTTTCCTTACAGATGTACAAGGTATTGTGAAAATAACTTGGTAAAGTTTGTGAGAGGGAAGAAACACCAGTAGACTGAACGAAAGGATGTTTAGTCACACTGCCAAAGAAAGGAGGAGTGCAGGAGAGGATAAACTACAGAAAAATAAAGTTACTCTTAGTGCCACTGAGAATATTAAACAGGGTCGTCCTTGAGAAACTAAAAGAGGTCAAAGATAGACAATGAGAGAGGAACCAAGCAGTTTGGTTGTTTTTTATTTATTTATTTATTTATTTTGACAAAACAATTTCTGGGAATTGCAGATAGTCACATTGCGCATAACAGCTAAACAGAGCTTGGGATTGAACACACTACAAAACGTCATATTTGTGGGCCACGGACAAGGGATTTGGCATCTTTGATATAAATTCGCTTTGGAAGCTGATGAGGCATTAAGGCCCACTCCACTAAGTTCATTACCTTGATAAAGAAAATATTTGAAGACATATAAAGAACAGTTATTCATGGAGGAAAACTTACTGAGCCTTTATAAATAAGAACTAGTTGTGACGGTATTGCTTCCCCTGCTTTGCAGTAGTGGTCCAACAGAGGCCAAAACTCAAGAGTATCTAATATGGGCTTCAAAGGTGTCTACCTTCGCACAAGATTACTCTTGGCAAAGATGTAAGTAGAAGGGTAATGACACTTCTATTACAAAGGGAGTCTTCAAAAGATATTCAGATAAGCGAAAACAATGCTGCTTTGGCTGAGCACGTTAATTCTAGAATCTGCCGACAACTTTTGTGAAGGAATTAAGCACTTATTAATCTTAGCTCGTTTAAGCCCCCACCCCTGATTTACTCAGTGGAATTCTATTATTTTAGTATAGCTCTATTTAGAGTGTGTGTAGTAAATTGACTGAGACAAACATGCAGTAACTTTAAAATGATTAAATCGACGTTAAATTCGTATAATTACAAATAACAAAATTTAATAATCACTTAAGTTTTAACAGTTTGAAAATAATTTGAATAGTTTAGAAGACAGGTTTCATCATTGATTTATAGTAGAGATGATGGGAAAAAGTTCACTTTGGCAGCGTATAATTTTCACTTAGCTTCCAATAGTAGTTTCTGCTCCCGCTAGCGGGTTCTGTGTACACTGCTCTCACTCATCGGTGGTCAAGATAAGAAGCGCCGCACGTTCCTAGAACGTCAAGGAGTAACGGCCAAGCTGGTCCTGCGTCTGTCTATAAGACCCTCTTATGATGTCATCTCGCACAACGTCAGTCCACTTCTACCTTCACTTTGTTCCAGAGATACTACATTCTGCTGGTACCACCAATAACTATGATACACGAAACACTCTCCTCAGTATTGCGTTTCTCGACACATACCTATGTGCCCCTCTCTTCTATTCTACCATCCCATTTATCTCAGAATTTACCCTCGATGAGAATTAAATTTAATCCCACTGGATAAACTTTCTTTACATTTAAATTGAAAAGCTTTAGCTTTACATTACATTTAAATGAAAAGGTTAATAGCTCATATAGAGTCTGTTTACATTTACATCTCCACTGATTGAAAAGTGTTCACAATATAAATTGAATATGTTTATATGGACATTTACACTGCTTGAAATTGTAAGTATTATAATTAAAATGTACATCATTTCTTTCATCTTTCCCTCCCTGCTCCGTATGGAACTTGGGACTACTTTCTGCTTTTAGTTCTCATTAAGAAACTAGCAATAAAGCAATCACCAGCCCATGCAGTGGTAGTTCATGAATCATCATTCTATACGCTGAGGTTGCCAGCCTCAAATGACTAGGACATCCACGAGCAATTTTCACTTATTAAAATTCACATGGCAATATACATATATATGTTAGTTCACATGTTAGTAATGAGAAATATAGAATGTAAAATGACAACTTACGCCAATCCTGGCTCACAGACTTTTTGCTTAGATGAATAAAAGAGACTTGAATCGGCCTCTTACACGCGTCTGGGGTGTTGTTAATTTAATAAGTTCCCTCTCTGACTTCATATGTAGTCCTTCAGTTTCCTCAGTCCCGGTTTCCTTATTTAATATGAAAGAGATTTTTTGGGCTATGAAAGTCCGTCCAAAATTCTCCAATAAAAGGTGTCCGGTATGTTAAGAAGGAATTCTGAATTCTTGGCTTCACTCTTGCAAGGTCTGGTATCTTGGCAAGCGATCTTCACAGTGGAATAACACTGAGACGTGTCAGGTTATATGCCCGGTCTCCTGCGCATCTGTTTGTTATGGAGTTAAATAAACGACCTAATCATTTTCAAACAGGCGGGCGAGGGTGTGGTACTTTCAAAATATTCCACGTAAAATAATGTGCTTAAAGCAAAAGGTAACGTATTACCATATATGGCAATAAGATATACGTTGCCTTGCGTACAGACTCGCGAACAAATCGTTAACCTAATATGACAACGTGTGTCAAAAGTAACAATTCATTACTTTATCAGAAAGTAATCTCTTATATGTGTCTGTCCATCAGTTGTCTCCCCGTATTCCAAGCTTTGTTGATGCGCGCGCCCGTCTTATCGGTGAAAGGCAGATAGCGCTGGGCGATGTACGTGTTAATCCGTAGCGGCCAAGCTTGGTACAAGGGGATTTTACCAACCTGCCTCTCGTAATATTATCTGTACCTCTCCCTGCAAATTTGAGGTGTTTATCATCCTCAATGAGTGTCAGATAACAGACAAGGCACAATATACTGAAAGTAGTGAAAGATTACTTGAAAATATAAACTGTCTACTACATAGTATAGAAAGAAAGAAAGTACGACAATTAAAAGCACGCAATAAAATCAGTACCACAAATGCACCGATTACTGCCGGAGTGAAACAGAGATCGAGAGGGGCGCCCCATTCTGTCACACTAGAGTGTGGCTGGGTTGACTTGTGTTGCCATTTATCTTCTTACTGAGTATAAATTGCCGATTAAAGCAACAATATATTTCAACAGAAGAAGAGTTTAATAGATTTTGCCGACTGTCAGGTACATACAATACTAAATGAAACTACGTGATGAGAGGACACAAACATTAGGGTCTTAAAATGCACAGGTAAAAATCCAGATTTTAAGAAGAAGGATGGAAAATGGTAACCTAATTGCTCATCGAGAAATATCACTGCATAATGTGATCTCAAACATATATCTTGGCTATACGGACAGCTCTCGTGGAACAGATAACGATATTAAAATAAAAATACAAAAGACAAGATTACCTCTCACTGCGTTGAGAAATATATGGAAATTAAAAGCAGCTTACCTGGACACAAATATAAGACCCTTGAACTCAAATATGACAGCAGCCTTAATCTTTGTTACTGAAATGTGGAGAAAAAGAAAATACGACAACCAGTATGTTATAGACATTCCGAAATGGATAGCCAAAAAGAGTAATGAGGATGTCCTGAAAGAGGCCAATGCGCAGAAGAAACGTATTTCACAAGTTAGAATAAATGAATGATTGAACTTTATTTTCAAAGGGTTAAGAATTGGGCATGCAGGCCCGTCTTACATTCTGCCCTTCTTCTCTCTGTCATCTTACATACCGTATCCTTTCAATAGCACATGTATTTTTAGCATTATTTAAGCATACAACATTATCGAGGTTGCCCGACTACGCCACCCAACGCTGTCCCTAAAATTGCCCACTAGTCCCATACCCCCCCCGTTTGACCCAATC